>OX578135.1:90428554-90563554 GCA_951213105.1 Amaurobius ferox
ATTATAATTACTATCTTCCTATTTTTTTATATTTGTTCAGTTTATTTGGTATTTAATTTTCATTGCGAGTTCTTTTAATGTGAATTGGGCATATGTTTTTAAAAGGGGCATCTTGTTTTTGGTTATCATATAGTAATTAAATTCATCTGAAGGAATGTGTCCACATGTGTGGGAATTAGTTTTGCAGAGCGGAAGGTAGGTATTTTTTACTTACCTAATTACACCCCATTACTATACAGATATGCATATGAAGTGTATATCTACGCACGTGTATATGCTGGGTATATATGTATACACATACTTACTTATATGCATAGATGTTCCTCCCCCCACCTTTGCATTTTGCTCATGAGCTGCCACTGTCAAAATGTGAGTACTAATAAATAAGCAAACATTAGCATGGTAGCAAGTCAGTAGCACAGTAAAACTACTGTTTAAGTAGTTTACTGTAACTACAGTAAATAATTTAAACTAATATTTTGTAAATAGTGATCCTAACATTCCAATAATTTATTGTGTGAATTTAGTGCATACTTAATAAAATTTACTGGTGCTTTAATCCCTTTTTTTTATTGTAGGACTCATTAAGCAAGTCGTAAAACATCACAGCCAAGTTATTTATACAAGAGTGACTAAAGAAGATACATCTTAATGTAAACACTGTAAAATAAAAAAAAAATTTTATAAAATGCAGCATGATTAGAGTATGACTTCAAACATTTGTTGCTGTTGTATTTTTGTCCTACTTTTAATAACTTTTTAATTTCATATTTTTTATCACGTGCAAGTAACTAAGTCTGTCATAGGCACGGTTGGGCACATAAAGTATGTATTCTATATTTGACGTATATTTCCTGGTTTATACTGATATATTCTACATCGTAGAAAACATCAATTTACTTATATCAATCATTTTACTTCAAGGTAATATTTGAAGAGTTTAAGGGAATGTATGATATTGTTGATATCTTCTTGAATCATGAGCAGGATCGAAAAATTAG
This sequence comes from Amaurobius ferox, assembly GCA_951213105.1. Taxonomy (NCBI): domain Eukaryota; kingdom Metazoa; phylum Arthropoda; class Arachnida; order Araneae; family Amaurobiidae; genus Amaurobius; species Amaurobius ferox. Next base: position 90,429,556 of record OX578135.1, read on the forward strand.
TCCAAATTTCTGGATTAAACACAGCATAAACAGAAACAAGGTACTGAAGGCTTGCTAACCTGCAAAATTATTAAACAAATGTCATGTACTGTAAACCAGCAATTAAATGTTCCTCTAATTTTTCAAAACAGCAGCTACTATTCTCAAACCATCGATGTATCTCAATTCATTGCGATTCGTATCATGTCAACTGCTCTCCAACTGAGTTATGACTTTTTTTTATATACTCTGGTAGAAACTTCCAGAAGAGGTCGTTTCATGTCAATTTAACCAAAAAAATGAAAGTTGATTTCATGCATTAGTTTTATAGCAATAAATTTTCAAAGAAATTGATAATTCACAAGGTACTGACTGCAGATGCATAAAATGAAAATCTTTTGTTTGATAAAATCCTTTTCTACTCTACCTAATTGTCAAACACATTTTCGGGGGACACATTGGCTGTGGTTTTGCTTCTATGGTGATGTTAATTCTTTATTACATTTTTCTAATTATATATATATATATATATGTGTGTGTTTTCAGAAAAATATCTTTAATTAATATATGACAATTAAAAAATAAACATTTAAATATATCTTGTCACTTTGAGCTCATTCACACCTCATTGAAGAATGACAAAATATTAAAAAGCAATTTAATATTTAAGTACCTTTTCTTGGGTAGCAGTTTTCTGCCATTTTTTAATTCTTGGAAACTTTTAGGATGCATTCATCTGTATGAGTTATCAATTCTTTTTCCCCCCCTGGATGGTCTCATATTTGGTTTTTTTAAAAATAGGTCCCTTTTTGTCCCAGGAACATAGTGAGCCCTGCACATGGATGTGGTCTCTGATGGCACTTCTGAGTGGACGGGAGGGAAAGGGACGGGAGTTCTAAATATTAATATTGAAATTTTTATAAGCGTCCAAAAGGTTTACATTTTTCGTAACATCCAGTCTTCTTTCCACAGAAACCCCAAGTATAGATGTTATTCATGTAAAAAGAAAACTTTCCGTTCTAGAATATTTCACAATATGAACAGTGTATTAACTAACGTAAAACAAATTTGCAGCATTATTGAACAAAGCAAAATTATCTTTTTTCGTGAATGGAACACTATATATATGTATATAATAGTAATAGTTTGAAAATCCAATAATTGAATAGAGAGAAGTTGCAACACATAAAACCCCAACATTAAAAAATGCCTAACAAATGAAGCATCAAATGATCATTAATCAAATGGGAAATAAAGTGCAAGCCTCTAGTCATCAAGCTGAAGACAAACAACAAAGATCAATGGAAATGAAACAATAGAAAAGCAAATAAAATTAAAGTTTTACATGTGGACAAGCCTTAGGTCTAAGCACATGAATTGTCCATTTCGATGAAACTTTTCTTCAAGTCCAAGTATTTTATCAAAATGAATGATAGGAAATAAGAATACTTGAAAAAACACGGCAGATGTCTGATCTGGAGCCTTGGATAGAGACCAGTGTTGCCTCTATACAACATACAACCATCAAGACATCAGCAACTTCATTTCCTCTTAATCTGCCACCATATGTCCACTTTGGAATTCAAACTTATTTGTTAAATGGTTTCCTCATATGTTAAATGAATTCTGGAAAGTTGACATATGTTGGTAGATTAAGAGGAAATGAAATTGCTCATGTCTTGATGGTGGTTGTGTGTGTTGTATATAGAGTTATTATGGGATAATTCCTGTTTTGTCCAAATTTCTATAGATTTCTTGTGGCTTCATGGATTTTCAAAACTTATATTAATCCGTGTAAAACTCGAAATTCTAGACCCAATCATATTTTTCCTATACATTATTTGCAGTTTCCCTGCACGCAAATAAAGTTCAAATTCGGTTTCATAATGCAGCAGTAATTTATATTGCATGTGTCTGGAAAATAAGTAAAACATTAGAACTCAAATTAGCAGTTTAGAAAATGTAAATTTAGATGAAAATTAAATTTGATAGGTGATTGAAATAAATTAATTTTCATAGTGAAGGCGATCCTTTTTCTGTGGGGGATTAGTCCCCTGCTGCTCTGACCTGTCTAAAGCTGCCCATTCACCTAGATTATTATTTCTCGAAAGCGGAGACATGCGTTAAATGAATGTGTGGAAACATTTTGCTTCATCCTGCTTGGTATTTCGTACTTTGCGGTTGAGGGGTTATCTATTTAATGAACGTTTGGTACAGGTGTATTTTCCTTTGCCACCTTTTCTTTCAAAATCCTTTGGTGCATTTTTTCGTCGGAATTAAAAATAAGAAATACTCATTTATCTGCAAAAATATGCAGAGCAAGTATTTTTAAGTAATTCTAGTAAAGTGAAACTTAGCACACTTATGCCATCGACCACTGGACTTAACGGAACTCTGCAAATTTTCGATTAGGACAACGATTTTCGACTCTACGTGTGTATGTCCGTGAGTCTGGAGACGATGTCTCACGAACGAATGGTGCGATTCGAACCAAATTTGATACAAAAATTACAATCTGAATACTAGAGGTCTTGATTTGAAACTCAATCGAATGCTTGGAAGACCCCCCTCCTCCCAATTTTCAAATGAAATTTTGAAAAAATATTACTTATGAGTTATTGACCAAGATTAAAAATAAAGAGGAATGCATATCTCAATCCGACCTTATTTAATTTCTATACAGTTATTTTGGGGCATTATTTTTTACTCAACTTTTTTTGTAAAATCATACATTAACCATCAAATTTTGAAAGTACACTTTTTCATGCCACTCCTTAAAAATTGCATTTTTACATGGGGAGGGGTTGTTAGGTGCTATACCTGGAAAAATTAAATTTGTTATCCAAATGAGTCCATATTTTAAAACAAAATTCATCACTGTAACCCTGCATTCGGTCACACTCCTTTTACCAGATCCAGAACATATATTAAGAATGTAGTGGCATTGAAGATCGTCCCCTTATTAGTGAACAATATTACTGCTCCATGTGGTCAATGTTGGGAAATAAATTCAACCACTGTAAACCCCATTCGATCCTTATCAATCTCCGCACCCCCTGTGATCATGTTCAGACATCCTGTGCAAGAATGTAAAATTGTATAGTGAGATTACAAAATCTAATATTTAAAAATCTCGAACAGAGAAAATAGCTTTTGATTTACAAGTTTAAAATAAATTTTTGATTTGCATGAAGTTTGCTAATTGTATCTTAATTCTATGCTATTTTTTTATATTTTAATATATATTTCTATAAAAAAAATTAAAGGATCACATTAAAAGTGTCGCATAGCTAGTAAGAATTTCACAAATAATATATTATTGGGAACATAATGTGTCGAAAGCCCAGACCACACGACTAACCCGAAGGTATATAGCAGCTTAATGTGTGGCCAGGAGAACATAACATAATGTGTTGAAGACCCAGACCGACCGACTCGTCAACTAGGACATGAGCAGCTATTTGGTTGGCCGGAGGAGAACATAATGTGTGTCATGATTCACTGCAACTATCTTAAATACGTATGAATGATCCCAAATGGCTTCATGACTCGCGTCGGTCATATTTTCTAGATAACATTTAAAAATTTTGTAGAAATATACATCCCTTAGTAGTTTTGTATAGTTTTAATATTTTCAATCCAACAGCTGGTTGACTATGATTTTGTGATCTATAAGGTATTCAATTGAATTGAAACTTTTATAGCAATCATTTCCTTATGTGTTCCCAAATAAGAAAACCAATTTTTTGAACTTCAAACAAAATAATAATAGTAGAGCAAATGGTGTACAATTTGAAAAAGTTAAATGGAAAGTTTTATTCATACTAATAACATGCATTTTAATTAGAAATTGAAGTCAAAGATTGGGTTTTTGATCATGGTATGTATAATTTTCAAATGATCTTACTATGACAATTATTATTATAAAGATGAATTCTGTTGGAAATAATTTAGATAATGAGAACAATTTAGTAAAGATAAGGTTATTTTTAAAAATCTATACAAAGTATGTTAGCATCAAAGTCTGTGAGTGTTTGGCATTTAAAACGGAGCCTCCTATTGCTAAAAGATGAGTATCTAAATACAGATTCTTGACGAATCGTTATTTCTTTCAAACTTTTATTTATTGCTGTGAAAACATAATTTTTCAGTCTTAGTTAACTTCACATGAAGTATATATATTTGTCACGTTTCACATCTTTCATGCCCTTACTAACCAGGTTCCACTAATCGTAACATCGTAAAATTTGACATGTTAAGTTCTTGTAAGGTACATTTTTGTTCTTTAAATTTTGAACCTTATAGGAAACAGGCTCCTGGAAAGAGGTTTTCTGTGGTCGGAGTTAAATAAAGATTGCTAGAGCTTAGTGATGTCCTACCCTGTCCCTCCTAAATAACGCCCTTGAGAAGATCGTTCAGATCAGAAGTTTCACTTCAATCTGAAATAGACTACAGGATCTGCTTTTAATATAATAGTTTCATTATAAGTACAGTTATTATTACACTCTGTTACTACACATTTATAATATACTATACACCCGGTTGTAACACATTCATAATTTAGACTTCCTAAATATCTTTTTTTCTGATTCGAATTCAATTGCTAGTGATTATTTTCTCTTCAAAAGTTTTATATTCTATCATATGAACAGGAATGTCGAGCAATTTTACCATAAAACTGTATTTTTTAAACACAAATGAAATGAAAGTCACAACAAAGACTTATTCATCGGTTGGCTTGATGTTGCGGAAGTCATTCATCACATAAAGACATTTGGCAAGATGCATCTTTCGCTATAGGCGATAACAAGTCAATTTGGTAAACCCAATTTCACACACTCTGATCCCTCAAGTCCTCGGGATGAGTCTGACGGTCTGGGTCTTCTACACTCTCTTGATCCACCAAGACAAATGATTTCTGGGTACCCTCTGTCGTCTCCCTCCCTGACCGAAACAATTTACCGATTTTAATGTCGCAGTGTATGGCAGGCTTAAGATGCTTTGCTCTCAATAACTTTTTCGTGTAATCGTGAAAAAATGTCCAGTTCTCCACACACCTATGCGACGGTCATCAGCACTGAGAGAGAAGTCGGATTCATCTCTAAATATGCCTCTAATAGGACGATGTCCAGGCTGACTGAGCTCAACACCCTCCCAGATGACTTTGCAACTCTTAGGAGTGTTCAAAGTACTCACCTCCAACATCAATGCACTTTTGTAGGCGAATTTTCCAAAGATTAAATGCTTCAAGCCATCCATTTCTCGAAATCTATGAAAAATATTTTTTTATAGCCTCATCAATCTCATCTTCGGAATGAAAACTATGCTCACGTACATTTTTTAGATTAAAAAAATAGTCAAAAGTCACGCATAGCAAGACCAGGAGAATAGGGTGGATGTTCTATTACTTTGATGTTTTTTTGTTTAAGAAATTTGACTGTCGTTCTTGCTGAATGAGAAGATGCATTGTCATGGTGAAGCACGAGTCCCCTAACATTCACTTCTTGAATTTCTGGAAGCCGCTTGGTGATGTACCACTTGCTGTAACTGTCTTCTGTCCCTCTAGCTTTAAGGCTTTGACCAGAACTATACTTCTGAAGAACACGGCATACGCTACTTTTTTCATTGATCGTTATCTTTTCACCATTATTGGTTTGGGGTACTTTACTTTCTTGACGTGTTGGAACGTTAAAAAACGGTATGTATGTTTCATCACCAGATATGATTGTAGAAATAATGTGGTGTCTGCCATTATTAAGTAATTTTAGCGTTTCTCTACTGATTCTGATACGCTCCGCTTTTTGGTTTTCTGTTAAATTATGGGGGACCCAATGACAAACTAATTTTTACTTTCCTTATATACATAATGTATAAGGAAAGTATTGTGACGGGGTCGAAAATTCGAATTCGAGTTTTCGACGGGAGAGCACGTTTCAAGCATCCCTGATCACGAATCAAACATTTTTGAAGTGATGTTTGTGTGTGTGTGTCAGTGAGTCTGTAGAGACGATAACTGACGAACGAATGGACCGATTCGAACTAAATTTGGTACAAAAATCACAATCCGTAAACACTGGAAGCCTATTGTTTTTATACGTAATCGAATGTTCAGAACCCCCCTAAATTTTCGAATGAAATTTTGAAAAAATCGTCAAAAAATCAAAACCGCTAATAAAGTTACGCAAATAGACATTTCTTATGTAATTTTTCATTAGAAAACGATTGGCATAAATTTTAGAACGATAACATGAACCGTTCTCAAGATATTGTGCATTTTTAAAAAAAATTATGAAAAGTCACATAAAAAAAAAAAATTCCTATTGAGAAACATGTTCACTTTTCATATGTAATACCATGCGATAAATTGAGTGACATCATTCTCGTGGATCTAGCTCGTTCCATTCATGAAAAAACATACTTTGAATAATACTTTTGTATTTGAACGCCAATAGTCATTTATCTGCTGTAAGAATAACTTTTTTCTTCGTGCATAACGCTTGGCGAGAATTTGGCGGAATGTCGCCAACTTGGCGACTTTTTTGAAATGTTGCCAAATTAATGAAAATCTCGCCAAATGGATAAAAATGATGCTAAATCAATGAAAATGACGACTAATTGTCGAAAATTCAATATCTTGGAAAGAATATTAGTATCTACTATAAGAAAAACATATTTTTTTACTGTAAAAGTAGTAAATTCATTACATTATATAAGGAAAGTCATGTGTTGCCCACATCAGATTTTTTCATATGCAGTTCTTGAATAATTGTATGTATAGCTGCGGATTCAATGTTAATAAGTTCCTTCTGTATCATTTGGTAAGTACAGCGATTAACATTTTTCGAATGGCCCAACACATTTTCTGGGACTACAGCTGACAAATGTCTTCCTGTGTGCTTTTCATCCAGGAGAGAATATTGACCTCTTCTAAACTCTTTAAACCATCTGAATATAGTGCACGAGATTGAGCATCCTTTGCAGATGATAATTGAAGACATTTTTCTTGATTTAGCCCCACTTTGAAATCATAGCTCGATAATGTTCTCGATTCAACTCCATTTTCTTTTCTTTCAAAATTTATTGTACGATAGCTAAATTGTAATTGTTGCCACAAATTATCGTCTGCGGATATAAAAGAGTTAAAATTTAAATATCCGACCAATAATTTTTTGCTAGCGCACATAGTCTGCCCCCTGTCTTCAAAATTTCAGCGTGACCCTCGTAATTTGCATAACTCTTAAAATGACATTTGCACATGTTTCGTGGCTGTAACTCGATTATCTTTTTACTTTCTTTATATACATAATGTATAAGGAAAATATTGTGACGGGGTCGAAAATTCGAATTCGAGTTTCCGACGGGAGAGCACGTTTCAAGCATCCCTGATCACGAATCAAACACTTTTGAAGTGATGTGTGTGTGTGTGTCAGTGAGTCTGTGGAGACGATAACTGACGAACGAATGGACCGATTCGAACGAAATATGGTACAAAAATCACAATCCGTAAACACTGGAAGCCTATTGTTTTTATACGCAATCGAATGTTCAAAACCCTCCTAAATTTTCGAGTGAAATATTGAAAAAATCGTCAAAAAATCAAAACCGCTAATAAAGTTACGCAAATAGACATTTCTTATGTAATTTTTCATTAGAAAACGATTGACATACATTTTAGAACGCTAGCATAAACTGTTCTCGAGATATTGCACATTTTTGAAAAAAAATATCAAAAAGTCATATAAATAAAAAAAAAATATTTCTTATTGAGAAACATGTTCACTTTTCATGTGTAATACCATGCGATAAATTGGGTGACATCATTCTCGTGGATCTAGCTCGTTCCATTCATGAAAAAAGATACTTTGAGTAATACTTTTGTATTTGATAGCCAATAGTCATTTAACTGCTGTAAGAATAACTTATTTCTTCGTCCATAACGCTTGGCGAGATTTAGGCGACGAATTTGACGGAATGTCGCCAACTTGGCGACTTTTTTAAATGTTGTCAAATTAACGAAAATCTCCCCAAATGGATAAAAATGACACTACATCAATGAAAATAACGACTAATTGTCGAAAATTCTATATCTTGGAAAGAATATAAGTATCTACTACAAGAAAAACCTTTTTTTTTTTACTGTAAAAGTAGTAAATTCGTTACATTATATAAGGAAAGTCATGTGTTGCCCACATCAGATTTTTTTTTTTTTTTATGGATGCGTATCTTTTTTGCAACAAGATGACACCCGTTAAAAAATTATTCTTTCAGAATTTACTGCATACCCCTCGCTCCTAAGATGATTCACATCACAATCATATTTCCATTTCTTACCTAAGAAATGGAAAGAACGTTATTCGATTTTTTCGATAGTGTCAGGATGGAGACTGATAATATTTTCGGTCGCTAAGGAAGCAATTTGTGTGAAAATGCTAAAACATAAAATAACTAATTTGGAATTAAAAAACAAAAACACGAAAGATCAATCATGCATAAAACATTGATTATGAAACACTTTCCAACTGAAATGCAATTTTATTTAAATATCTCTAAAATACGATACATTCGGCGGTGATATTTTTAAAATTAACGCAATACTGCAATAATTTATTATATTTGAAAACTTCATCGAAAACAAATAAACTTTATTCAAATAATATCATCGAAATATAAATCGCCTGGCTCTCTGTATAAAAGTAGTGAATATTTCATTCATAATTTTTTTTAATTCCTTTCATTTAGCGACGATATTTTTAAAATTATCACAATACTACAATAATTTATTTTACTTTAAAATTTAAAACCATGGAGTTAAAGTACTTTTTAACTCCGTGCTTAAAACTTCATCGAGAAAGCAAAACTACAGAATCGTCTGCTTCTCTATGTAAAATCAATGAATGTTTCATTCATATTAGCTATATTGCAGCCCCCAGAGCTAAATAATTTTGCGTCAAAGAAATTCAGCAATTCTTATACAACTCATCTTACAGCTTGATGTGTCTACATTCTCCATACTTGAAAATTAGGCTTCGTTGTAGAAATAATCAAAGTTTGATGATCATTTAAACTCAAAAGTATTGTAATTACGTTGGCCCAGTATATAGATGCACAGAAAAGAATAAAAATTAAAACTGTTTTAGGGCGGATGCAACACTAAATATAAATTAAAAAGAAATCTAAAAATCACGATTTTGGCATAAGATGGATGCCATATTTTATTTTCAAGTGGGTCACGTGATCTCTTTGTGCAATTACCATTTTAATTTTTATTTAAAAAGCTACCAAACATTTTGCTGAATTTTTTTTTATATATCTTATGGGATAGTTTGAATATTTCCTAAAATTTTCGAAGCAATTTGTGAATTTTAAAATCGTTTAAAAAATTAGGTCCCATAAGGTTCAATGTATTCCATTTTTTCAATCCAAAACTAATTGGGTGATATTATTCATTTACATTCCCATATGTCCCACAGACCGTCTCAACAACATAGTAAAATTTCATTTTGATAAAGTCATTTTTACGGCAGTTATCATGCGAACGGACAGACAGACAGAATGAATGAACAAAGTCAAACACTTTTCAACTATGTTGTAAAGTGTTAATAACGCCGAAGTGTACCATCCCGAGTTCTGAAGTGCCTGTGTGCTAAATTTCACGGCCGTATAACGCTTAGATTTATTTCATAGACGGCACAGAGAGACATTGCAAATATCTTCCACCAAATCTTGCATTTAAGGGATTTTTTTTTAGGACCAGCTACTTCTAACCCGCAATCGTTATACTCCCCCGAAATCTAATTGTGGAGACTTGAGAATATGAATAATAAGATATATGTACTTGTAAGAAAAGAAAAAGAAACTTGAGTAGGTAAATATTTTGGCTTATCTCTTCCTACAGTCACCAAACATAAAAATATGAAAGTGCAACACAGTTAAGTAACGTGCTGACACGATGCAATTGATCATTTGGCAATTCTTTAAGAAGTTTAAAGGTTTGAAGAGATTTTGGCACCTTGCCATGCTTTAGTTTTTCCCGAAAGAAAAAAAAAACCCTTTGATTAGATGTATTTTATTACTTTCCTTATATACAATAATGTATAAGGAAAGTATTATGATGGGGTCGAAAATTCGAATTCGAGTTTTCGACGGGAGAGCACGTTTCAAGCATCCCTGATCACGGATCGAATATTTTTGAAGTGATGTCTTTGTGTGTGTCAGTGAGTCAGTGGAGACGATAACTGACGAACGAATAGATTGATTCGAACGACATTTGATACAAAAATTACAATCCGTGAGTACTGGAAGCCTATTGTTCTTATACGCAATCGAATGTTCAGAACCCCCCTAAATTTTCGAGTGACATTTTGAAAAAATCATCAAAAAATCAAAACGTTTAATAAAGTTACGCAATTAGTCATTTCTTATGTAATTTTTTATTAGAAAACGATTGACATAAATTTTAGAACGCTAGCATGAACCGTTCTCGAGATATTGCACATTAAAAAAAAAAAAAAAAAAAAAAAAATTACCTATTGAGAAATATGTTCACTTATCATATGTAATATCATGCGATAAATTTGGTGACATCATTCTCGTGGATCGAGCTCGTTTCATTTATGAAAAAAGATATTTTGAATAATACTTTTGTATTTGATCGCTAATTGTCATTTTTCTGTTGTAAGAATAACTTATTTCTCCATCCATAACGCTTGACGATGAATTTGGTGAAATGTCGCCAACTTGCCGACTTTTTTGAATGTTGCTAAATTAGCGAAAATCTCGCCAAATGGATACAAATGACGCTAAATCAATGGAAATTACGACTCATTGACGAAAATTCAGTATCTTGGAAAGAATATAAGCATCTATTATAAAAATAACCTATTTTTTTTTTACTGTAAAAGTAGTAAATTCATTGCATTATATAAGGAAAGTCATGTGCTGCCCACATCAGATTTTTTTACTTTCCCCTCATATACTTAGAGGGAAAGTAATGTTCCTGAATTAGAAATTCGAAAATCGAGTTTAAATAATGATACCGAATTTTATTTGTTTCTCTCTTTGTCTGAGAGATATCGTGACCAGATTCCTAGAAAGGCAGGCACGTAGATTGAAAGATACACAAGCATCATAAAAACTGATTCGGGGGTGGGGGGCTGGGAGTAAAAGCTTCTACACCAGTGGTATTGCTAGAAAAAATAATTTGAGTGTAGTTCAACTCGAATTTCTCATACCAGAATTCAATTTTTTTTTTTGCCCTCCTCAAATTTTACATGAAAAATCGGTATGTGTCCAAATGATTGCAATTATAACGTGTAACCCTTCACTTTAAAGAGCTTGAAAAAAAATCTTTCGAATAATACCGTACTTGACAATGATGTCCCCAAAGAGGGCTAATGACGTCACACACAAAAAATAATTTGTATCGCGGCTATTTTTCACAACAATGATTGAAACTATTAAGTCTCGTGATCATTGAACCATAAATAATCCCTTTTATGCATGATTATTTCAAATTTATTCCTATGCCGCCATAGTAAAAAAGTGTAAAATTTAGAATACAATTCAAAGTTTTCGCTCGAAATTCTACCTAGTTCTAGATTTTTTGATAAGAAAGCCGGGGATAACATTTCATGAAAATCCATTAATATTTGTGGCTGCTATCGTGTGCACAAGAAATCGACCACAGATATCAGACAAACAGACGGAGATCACTCCAAAATAGTCAAAACGTGTTCTGAAGGTCTTAAAACATATACTGCCATCAAAATTTTGAAATCTAAAATTTTCGTGAAAACAATACTTTCTCAAAATACTACGTTCTAGAAAGTAAAAATAGAGGGTGGGAGGAGTTAGAAACTGAAAACACTCATACTTCCTAATTTTCCAAATGTATCTTTTTTCCGTCTTCAGTTAACATTTGATGGATTATTAAATCCTCGCAGTTTAATTAAAAATTTGTTTTTAAAATTTCTAAATTTGTAGTAAAAAAATCCGATGTTTATATACTGTCTGTTTATACAGGGTGTATATAAACTGATGGTCAGAACTGTAAGGCGTTATAGAACTCACCAAAACAAACAACTTTCACAATAGACTGTGGGGTCGGAAAGCAACCGACGAGACGCGAGAGGGTCCTTTCTCTGGAGTGGATGAAACGTCGCGTTAAAATGGAGAACGCAGTTAATCCGCATGCTACACGTTCCAGATGCCACCAGCAAAGGTTCTCCGTGAATGTATGGGCAAAGATTATCCACGACCAATTAATTGGCCCGTTTCTGTTACCAGACCGCCTAAACGGATAGAAGTACCTCACCTTCCTCCAGCAGATGCTATCAGATTTACTACGTGTTGTACCAGCAAATCATCGAGTGATTACGTGGTTTCAGCACGACGGAGCGCCAGCACATTACACCAGGATTGTGCGAAACTACCTGGACATTGCCTTTCCGAACAGATGGATTGGCTTGGCCGTGGTTAAGGCTCCTCTATATACGAGCTGACTCATCAAGCATATTGAAGCCTACCATACCTGGAAGCGCAAGCAGGTTGGTGCAGTTGGTTTATGGCGTAAAATCTTACGAGCAACGTGGTAAAACAAAAACGTGGAAATTTCTGCATCTTTCAATATTTTCAGATAAATTTATACTATTTAAGATGGAATTATTTATTTTTCTTTCCTGGAAGAAGAGTATTCAACAAGTTTGCCAACGTGGTATGAAGAATTAAGCCGATTTTGATTCGCATATCGATGTAATATTTTATTTATTAAAAGTTTTAAAGATGAGCAATTAGAATACACTTTTAAACAGGTATGTTTTGTATATGTTTCGTTTATATTCTGTTGCATGATCATAAACTGACTTATGACATGTGATGCTATTTATATTCACAGTATTGAACGCTTCTGGGATTGTGTTAAACGTACAGAGTTGCAGCCCTTTGATGAGAAATAAAAGTGTACTGCAATATTTCAGCCGATCTGTTTATTATATCAGATATGCTATTTTATTGCTGAACCCTTTATAGAAATTGCCCTATATAGTAAAAGTTTGATTTAAAATTATCATATATTGTTCCTAAATTTTTCTTGTGTTTGAATAGCATTTTGCTTATATTTTTGTTTGTATGTGATCTCCGATATTGTAATGTTGAAATGTTTGCAATTTACTTGAAGTTATGCATGCAATACTGTTTATTTATAAAACTAATAACTAAAATATGAGCATTGTCTGCATATATGAGCACTGTCATTATGTAAGAAACATAATTTTTGTATGGGTGCAAAGGCGTTTAATAATAAAGAACAGTTGTTAATTAGCTGTAAATCTATGCATTCAACATTCAAAGTTTTGATGATTTTTAGCATTTAACATTTAAATTTTACTTCCTGTGCTAATTTTTTACATACAAAAACTTTAAAAATTAACGTAATTCGAATTTCATCAGAAATATAAATTTACACTTTAAATTTTCATATCATAAATTTGTATATGACAATACATAACACTGTACTGATTAAAATATTTTCAAGGTCTGAATATCGGTTGTTAAATTGTAAACAATGTTTAAAAAAAAATGTTCAAGACTCTAAAATGTAAATAAAAGTTAAGCATCAAAAAAATTTTAAACACAATAAATGTATTTTATAGTAATTAATTGTATAACGTGAACTATGCAGAATGATAATAATTGAAAGCAAACTAATCCACAGCGTAATGATTGATATAAATTTAGCAGCTTATTCAACTTCAAAGTACATAAATATTGGATAATTGCCTATTTGTTTCCAATAGATGTAGTGTTTACTGTATAGAATGTGTCGAGTACCTATCAATAAAAACTAATTTGTAGCCATTCAACAAGTAAGTCAAATTACAACTAGTATATATATTATATGTTTATATAAATACCTTTATATATATATGGTTAAATACCTGCTATAAAATAATCCGAAACCCATAATTAGGAGAAAAATCAGGCCAAATTAAAATTTTATAGATTTCAATGTAAAATCGATCTATAATATCCATGTAATGTAAAGCAGACGAATTGCCAGACTGTAAACACGCTGCCGTAACCCTAACCGCAATGTTGGAAAATACACAACTGTATATTTCTCGCCAAAAAAGTGATAAAAATGCAATGCTTTCACTTGCTGTTTTTCATTTAGCCCAACTTCTTCAATTGTCCAACAACCCTATCACCAACTTTTTTGCCAGAAAATTGGTGGAAAAGTTGTCTGAACTAGTTGGTTGTTCCAAAAGTTCTTGAATGTGATATGGCCTTTACAGTTCTGACCATCAGTTTATGTACACCCTGTATATGTTTATATACTGTCTGTTTTCACTGTTTGGATGTTTATATAATGTCTGAACCAAGTTGAAAAAATAAATACTTCTTATTAGCAGCATACAATTGATTAAAAGTATCAATCAGTTATGGAGGGAAATAGCAGTCTTCTGTCTTTTACCAATAATGCTATAGAAGCAGATATACTTATGTGACCGGAAATAACAAAAATGTCTGTTAAATGGAGGTAGGTGTCCGCCATTTGGTGGTGATAGTTAAGTTTTACTGTATTATAAATTCTCGAATTTTAAAGATATCTGATGTGGTGAAGTATCTTAGGGCACGGAATACGGAGTAAATTATAATAAAATAAAAAACGTTATGGGAATGGAACGAATTTATGTAAAGGAACTGCAACTATACTCATCGACATCTGCGCTATACGAAGTCAATATATAATTATTCTTCTGATTATATATACCCTTTAAGCTGTATTATAAAACAATTCTGGGAAAAAATAGCGAAAAAAATCTAAATTTTAGGCTTAAAAAAAATTATTTTCTGCGGAACTTTCCAATACTTGTGTCAAAAAAGAAATTGTTTCACTTGTTACGATATCTTACACAATCAGTGTGGCGTTTTATTGGTTTGAATTACTGCATGAACGAATGTAGCAATTCAAACCAATTCGGAAAAAAAAAATGTTAGTTAATATTGTTGAAATAAAAAAAAAATTCGAAAATAAAAAAATGTTGAAACCTTTCCCTTACTGTAAAACATTTGCAAGCATGTTACTGAAAGTTTCAGGGGAATCATCTGTCTGTATTGGGGAGTAAGGTTCCGATGGTTATGATTATATATATAATATATATATATATATATATATATATATATATATATATATATATATATATATTTACACACACACAAATAACACTTCGGCAGACGATCATTATCTGAATATTCCAGAAATTAAGTTGGAATTTTCATGAACGCCTGTACTTGTGGCTTTTCTTATCAGTTTGCCGAAATGATCAAAGTAACTGAAAAAATGAGCAAAGGTTGTAGAATGTTTTACAGTGCAGATACATTGTACCATAGTCATGCACAACATGCATTAACCTTTTCCCATTCAAAATATGCAATGAGAAGGATGTTCCCCACCAATCTATAATAAGTCACAGCTACTCACTATTTTTTTTTTCTTATCGAGTAAAATCTTACAAGAAAAGTTGTTTAATAGAATCATGGTGTTAGATTGTATTATTTTTATTGCATTTGTTCATTGCATCAAACTTTTAGTACTTATAAAATATATTGCAAAAATTATGCAAATCCCTGATTAACCCCCACATAGCAATATAAAACATGTTAGAACATGATTAGCGATTTGATTGTTTTAGCAGAAATAATTGTAAAGATTTAATAAGATTTAAAAGGCCTAATAAATTAAGGCCTCAACGATTTGAATCACACTGAGCAAGTTAAATAAAATATTGTAATAATAATAATAAAAATATCAGATGTGGACATATGCATGACATTCCCCACAGTCTCGTTCTTTCTTTCATACTTCATTTAATTGAGTTTAATTGCTCGAAATAACACGCATAAGTATTTGAATTTGCAGTTTTAATTCAATTTTCGTTTTCATTTGGTGACTGGACGTATTTTCAAAGGCGACGTGGCAAAAATGCGAAAAAACTAAAATATCTCGAGAACGGCTGGTCATAGAGTAATGGAGTTGATCTTATCTTTTTCATCGTCAAAAATTACGTATAAAACAAGCATTTAATGGATGCATTTCAGTATAGGTAGTCTTTATTTTGACGATTTTTGTTGGCCATTTCGCAAAATAAG
Source organism: Amaurobius ferox (assembly GCA_951213105.1). Classification (NCBI taxonomy): domain Eukaryota; kingdom Metazoa; phylum Arthropoda; class Arachnida; order Araneae; family Amaurobiidae; genus Amaurobius; species Amaurobius ferox. The sequence goes on from OX578135.1 coordinate 90,445,684, forward strand.
GCAGGTTTTTTATCTGAATGATATCAAAATCTAATTAACACCAGGGAAAACCACAAATGACTTATCCACAAAATTTTGTAAAATTTGGTAAATTAGCTTTTCAGTTAGAGCAAATACATACGATTTTTGCCTGCTATTTCTCAAAAAAAAAAAGGGTTCTTCCCCCCCCCCCCCGAATTGTACCTAAATCTAATCAGCACTAGAGTACCCAGAAGTGACTTATCTACCAAATTTTGGGAAATTTGGTCCATTTTCATCTAGAGTTGATATATACATAGCACAGATAGACACACACACACAGGCGTCACGCATAACACACACACATAACATACATTACACTGACAGGCACAAACGTCACTCTAAAAATAGTTTCCGGGTTCTAGAGTGCTCAAAATGTGTAGATCCTTCAAAAACTCGAGTTGCAATTTTTGACATGATTCCAATACTTTCCCTATACATTACCATGTATTACAGGGAAAGTAATAAGTGGATAAAGGTTTGTTGACAACTCTGAGTTTTTGAAAAGTTTGACGTTTTATATCAGCTGATAATTCTTTTTCCAAATAAACAGTACAGCTTGAAAAACTACTCCAACAGCTTTTAATGCTGCCCGAGGAATTGTGGGTTTTCACATAAGTGTCATTTAACTTCCCCCCTGTATCTTTTAAATGTTTCCTGTATCATATTGTCTGATATTGGGTTTTTCTAACGATAAGGTATTTTGGGAAAACAAGGAACCTTGGTTCTTCAGTAGGCTGTTTTTAATCGTCAAGTGTATGGGAAAGGACCTAAAGAGGTCGTTGAAGACGATTCTTCTTCTATCTAAATAAAAATAATTGAAGATCTCCCCCCCCCCCCCCCCCGCAAAAAAAAAGGAAAGACCTGAAGTGAATTGATCTGAAGTGAGACTATCTCTCTAGTATCTTAGATGCTTAAAAAACCTATCATCGGATTCTCTCTGGTTCTGTTGAAAAAGAAGTGTTTTCAAAACTGCTCAAAATTGATTTGCTGGAATGTTTACAAGCTTCATTGGGGAATAATTCTGTTACAGTAGTTCTGATAATGATAGTGATCATTATTATTCAAATTATTCAGATAATTATTCAGATTCAATAATAATTCAGATAATAATGATAGAATAGTTGAACTACTCCATCCCCCAAAGAAAGGGAGAATCTGAAGATAAATCAAGAGTTAGGATATCGCCCTAGTATCTCAGATGTTTAAGGATAATATATATAATCTGATTCTTTCTGGTCCTGCTGTGAAAGAAGTATTATCGCATATGCTCCAAAATGATCCGTTAGAGTATTTATTAGATTTGTCGGCAGATAATTCTGTTACAGTAGTTCTGATAATGATGATAATTATTTTCAATGAATAATTTCTGTAAATTATTGCTTTATTGGCTAGGTTATCAAATAACTTCTTATTTGCAATACAATTTCGTTCATATAAATAATTTGATCAAATGCCAAAATTCAATGTGTAAGCTGCTTTTGGTTTCTCATTTTTTTTTTCATTTCTATTTTACGTTCCTTACTTGGTATATGCGAGTATCGTATGTCATACGTTCTCATTTTTTTTACGTTCCTTACTTGGTGCATTGTATATATACTTATATCGTATAAGGGAAAAGTACTGTGCAGTGGCGAACCTAGTCTAGAAAGTATGCCATGCGGAAATGCATCTCCCCGCGTTATCGATCGCAACACAATACTCACAATGCTCAAAGGATTGCAGTACGCAAGGGTTGGGACAGCCCAGTGGTTAATGCTCGAGGACTGCACTCGGACGACCCGAGTTCGAATCCCGGCTCTGCCCAAACTGTCCCCGTGTTCACTCGGAGTACGAGCACGTTAAATATGTGAGTTAGTAAGTCCTTCCGAGAGGTTGGTGGTAGGAGAAGGAGGGGTACTGTCTAAATTGGGTGGTACTTCCCGGCCGTCTAAACAGATACCTTACACCTGCGTCTAGGTCGGACACTCTGGGTCGAAAAAGAAAAAGGGATTTATTAACGATAATAGTAATAATAATTAATAATGTTACTAATATTGTGTTATATATTGTAACTAGGGCAGGAATTTGGCTGCAAACTTGATATGCCGGCGCCATATAAAATTGAGCAATTTTCGTGTTTGGGGAGTCTGTGAATTTGATGAATCAATGGTTCTTTGAATGATCTCTATCTGTGAGTCTGAGAATACGGTATCTCTATCTTTCAAATCTAAGGATATGGTATCTTTCGAACAAATAAAATAAGCGAGGTATCTGTATCTTTCAGGCTAGGGCAGGGGTCGGCAACCTGTGGCTCGCGAGCTGCATGCGGCTCTTTTGATGTAAAGTTGCGGCTCTCCAGTTCCATACGAAAAAATTAATAATTTGTTATCAAAACCCTTAAAAAATAAGAAAATATATTTTTAAGTACCTAATTTCTCAATAGCTTCTATTAATCAGTAACAAAATTGGTAATCAGTAACAGATTCTAGTAATCAGTAACAGAATTGGATTACATATCTGAGGATCGTGTTAACGAAGTAATAATGGTAAATAAATTGTTTGCCGTTTTAGATAGCTAAGTAAAATTTTAAAAAATCATTTTTTCAGCTCCGCCGCCGGCATGGCATCTGGTAAAAAAAAGAGAAGAACTGAAGAAGAAATCCGAGAATTCAATCAGGATTGGACGGAGAGGTTTGCATTCATATGCAACACAGATGGACTTCCGACTTGTCTCATTTGCCACGAAAAACTCGCACACAATAAGAAGTCAAATTTGGAGAGACACTTCACTACAAAACATACCCAGTTTGCTGGTAAAAGCCCAACCGGTGACGCACGAAAAAAGGCTGTTGAAGAGCTCCAAAAAAGGCTGTTGAAGAGCTCCAAAAAAGGCTGTTGAAGAGCTCCAAAAAAGGCTGTTGAAGAGCTCCAAAAAAGGCTGTTGAAGAGCTCCAAAAAAGGCTGTTGAAGAGCTCCAAAAAAACAACAGTCAAGTTCCATGCTAAGTAACTGGGCGCAATCTTCCAATAATGTAAATCTGGCAAGCTTTGCAGTATCATTAGAAATTGCAAAAAGAGGAAAACCATTCACAGATGGTGAGTACGTCAAAAATTGTTTTATACGTGCATCTGAAGAACTGTTTTGTGATTTTAAAAACAAAGCAGAAATCATGAAAAAAATCAAAGATTTGCCATTATCTGCTAAAACAGTACAAAATAGAAATGCTAAAATGTCTTCAAATGTAACACATATGCAAGTGGAAGACATTCAACTGGCTTCTGCCTTATCACTTGCTATAGATGAATCTTGCGACATAAAAGACACGGCACAAGTTACCCTTTTCGTCAGGTATATGTCGTCCCAAGGTTCAAAAGAAGAACTGATAGGATTGCTACCGCTCTCAGGGCAAACTCGTGGAGAAGATATAGCAAATGCTGTGCAAAAATGCCTGGAAGACAATGGAATCGATATAAATGAAATCTTTTCTATAGCAACTGATGGAGCCAGAAGTATGACAGGAATACATAGAGGGGTAACATCAACTCTTAAGAAAAAAATAAACCACGAAATTGTAACGTTTCACTGCATAATTCATCAAGAAGCGCTCTGTTCCCAAACATTTCCGGCCGAAATAGTTGAGGTCATGAACTTGGTAATAAGATTATTAACAGCATCTTGGCAAAAGCACTCTACCATAGCCAGTTCAAAGATTTCCTTGAAGAAATAGATAGCCAGTTTTCTGACCTACTTCAGCACAATAAAGTGCGATGGCTTTCCAGAGGCAACGTATTGCAACGTTTTGCTTTGTGCTTGAGTGAAATAAAAACATTCCTCAATGAAAAAGCATTGACCATCCCGAATTGGAAGAAGACAAATGGCTGCAAAAATTCAACTTCATGGTAGATACCACAATGAAACTGAATGAATTAAATCTAAAACTGCAAGGAAAGGGCAACCCAGCCTACGCCTTGCTTGAAGAAGTAGTTTGTTTCGAAAAGGAATTATTTCTGTTTGTTGAAGACATGGAGAGCGATAAATTACTTCATTTTAAAAATCTGAAGCAATATCGCGATGAGACCAATGCAACTATTGACACGAATTACTTCAGCATAGCTTCAAAAAACATGAAGGATGGATTCGCTGAGATATTCGAGCAATTCAAAACAAACAAAAGTACTCTCGCGTTCATAGTAAATCCTCTCAACACAAATACAAATGAGATCAACATTGAGCCATTTGGAATTGATGCTGGATCGCTCCAAATGCAATTGCTAGATTTGAAATCCAAAGACTTGTGGAGTGGCAAGTTCACAGAACTCAAGACCAAGTTGGAAGAGTTGGAGGTCTAGAAATGCATGCACATCGCGAAGCACAAGTGGACAGCTCTAAAAGAAATTCCTAGAGTTGAGGCCCTCATATTCGGCGCATGGAATAGTCTTCCAGAATGCTACAGTGAGGTGAAGAAGTTGGCATATGGAGTGCTGACGATCTTCGGGTCGACATATTCGTGCGAGCAAGTATTCTCTTGCATGAATATAATAAAAAGTAAAGTTAGAAGTCAACTAACAAATAAAAATCTAGAGTCGTGCTTGAAACTTAAAACAAGTTATAAGCCAGATTTAATCAAACTTTCAAAAGGCATGCAAAGCCAATGCTCCCATTGATGTAACTATCTATATTTGTGTTTTTATATGAATAAATATTATTCCGTATTTAAAGCTGTTTATTTTAAATCAAAAATCAAATATATATAAGCAAATACTATAATATTGAAACGAAAATTTTTAGTGGCTCTTTAAAAACTGGGAAATTTTGTAAATTGTAACTTTTGGCTCTTCCGTTTCAATAGGTTGCCGACCCCTGGGCTAGGGTATGGTATCTCTCGAACAAATTAAGTAAGCGAGGTATCTCTATCTTTCAGGCCAAGTATATGGTATCTCTCGAACAAATAAAGTAAGCGAGGTATCTCTATCTTTCAGGCTAAGGATATGGTATCTCTCGAACAAATAAAGTAAGCGAGGTATCTCTATCTTTCAGGCCAAGTATATGGTATCTCTCGAACAAATAAGGTAAGCGAGGTATCTCTATCTTTCAGGCTAAGGATATGGCATCTCTCGAACAAATTAAGTAAGCGAGGTATCTCTATCTTTCAGGCCAAGTATATGGTATCTCTCGAACAAATAAAGTAAGCGAGGTATCTCTATCTTTCAGGCTAAGGATATGGTATCTCTCGAACAAATAAAGTAAGCAAGGTATCTCTATCTTTCAGGCTAAAGATATGGTATCTCTCGAACAAATAAAGTAAGCGAGGTATCTCTATCTTTCAGGCTAAGGATATGGTATCTCTCGAACAAATTAAGTAAGCGAGGTATCTCTATCTTTCAGGCCAAGTATATGGTATCTCTCGAACAAATAAAGTAAGCGAGGTATCTCTATCTTTCAGGCCAAGTATATGGTATCTCTCGAACAAATAAAGTAAGCAAGGTATCTCTATCTTTCAGTCTAAGAATATGGTATCTCTCGAACAAATAAAGTGAGCGAAAATGAAAAGTTATATAATTATTCATATCGATAAACATAAGAGGTCTATAGATGTTCTCTACAATCCGGTCGGATAGCTTAAAATTGGTGGTGAGCAGTGACTTTGTTACTTCCGTCTATTGTGTTTGCAACATACATGCAAAGACTGACTGAACTTTCTCCGTGTAGAAAATTAGGGGACGCGAACAAAAAATTATCTTATTTTCGCGATTTTCAATCACCATTTAGAATACTTTTTTTTATGTGAAACATCTGACGACGCGGAGTATGGAATAAATCAAGGAGGAAATGTGACGGGGATGTAACGAAAATGCCACTGTACTCGCACTACCCAACTCAATACAGGAGGGGCCGGTATCACCTAGTGATTATGGAGAGAGGATCACACAAGGAGTACCCGAGTGCGATTCTCTACTCCGCACAAAACTATCCCCATGTCTATACGGAGAATGATGCAGATATACATCTATACGTTCGAAAGCCTTTACGAATGGTTGTGGATCAGAGGAAGGATAGTACGATCTCTGTGGTTACCACTCCATTTCATTTCGGTCCAAACAGTTACTTTACACCTTCGGGTAGGTTGGGCGGTCTGATTAGTACAAACTCAATGCAGAACCCAGTATGCAACTTTCTTTCTGATTATATATACCCTTTAAGCTGTATTATAAAATAATTCTAGTAGAAAAATGTAAAAAAATTAAATTTAGATCTGTGTAACGACATATGCACTATACGACAGAATGTGTTCGTTGCTTGCGCCGACCTCACGCTCGCCTCGGGGAGTGATTGCAAAAGCTACATTCCAAACTTTTCATCGTTGATAACTTCGTCGTTTGTAGTTCGATTCGGACGAAAAAAATTGCACTAATCTATCAAAACTGTGCAATTAAAATCAATCAAATAATTTAAACAAGCTTAAAAATATCGAAACTTTTCCCTAGGTACCTGAAATCACCGTCACACGCAACATACATAAACCTTTTCTCATTCGAAATATGAGAAAGGCGGGATACATCACTATAATAAGCAATTTAGTTTTATATCAATCTATAATGAGCAATAGAGTTACACACTACACTATATTGCATATTTTTGACCATTCCGCTAAATCCGCAATAAGATGCAGTTTCTACTTAACTCTAAAATAGGCGTATAACAGTCACTTTATGTTAATTTATAATATAAACACCTTGATTTATCCGTCTGTTTATCTATTTATCTCTGGGTAACGCTGCTACAAAATGTTGCCAAACGTGTTTCACTCACGGATAAACATTTCAATTTAGATACTAACCCAGACCATCAGCATTTTCATAACCCTCCACGTGAATACTCAATATTTCCCATCACCCACTGACTTTCCTCGTTCACTGTTGCTTGAATCCAGCGTTCATATTAAAAACCGGAGCCTTTTTAGCTAATTAAATTTTTGCTTGAAAGCGATTCGCTTTTTGTTTTCCTCTTATTTTATCTTATGAGTGGTGTCAGCAAATTTAAATTTATATTTAAAAAGATTGAAAAAAAAATAGTTTTTGGCATTCAAAATTTTATTTCACAAATGTGTCGGCCAATGGAGAATGAAAAGGATAGAAAAGAACGTCGGTTAAACAGAGAAAGAGTGAGAAGGTGACGACCACGTCAAAGTCAAGAATCTTTGGAAACAATTTGAAAAGAAAAAGCCGAAGCATATGGGCTGCAAATTGAGCAGGAAACTCTACAATAATTTCAAATCCATCGCCAAATTGATAAAAATGGCGCCAAATGGGAGGTAATGATTTGCAAATTTTGAAATCCGTCGTATGACGGGCACACCTTCTAGTGTTATGTATAAAATTCTTCCTTTGATGAGGATTTCAGTCCCCGGTGCGCGTAATTCACATTATGCGCCCGAATAAAGAGCGCTCGGAACCTGATTAAGGAGCGCTTGAGAACCTGTCTGCAGAGCTCTCCGATTTCCGAGTTTCACCCGGAGCCTATTTTCGACCTATTAGATTAAATATTATGCTGGGCATTCATTTTCATAACGTTGCTCGCGATTTCAAATCAATCTCAGTGTAGGGATTATATCCTCGGGAGAGACTGTGGGCCGTTTTGTGAGGCCGAATTACATGTTTTGAATTCTAAATGAGGGAATTTGGATTAGGAGTGTTTTGAATTATGGGAGATGGTTAATAATTGTTTAGGCGCTGCATTCTTCTGTTTGATGCGTCTGTTGTGGGTTTTACATACTGGGGGATCATATAATTGAAGTAGCTCTGTTTTGAGATATCTAATGAAAGAACCACCTCTCAATAACTAGATGTTACACGTACACCCGTCATATGATGGTGTGAATAAAGTTATGTAAAATAATTCCTTCTACCTACTGTCCTACCGTCACGATAAAGTCTCTGAACAGGGTTGCCGCAAGTAGACGAGTCGAAGAAAAGAGGAAGAAAGGTTTAAAATCGACTGCAACATTTGGTTTTTGTACCAAATTTCATTCGAATCACTCCATTCGTTCGTGAGATATCGTCTCCACAGACTCACTGACACACACACACACACACACACACATATACATACTTTCACACACACACACACACACCGCTTCAAAAATGTTCGATTCGTGATCAGGGATGCTTGAAACGTGCTCTCCCGTCGAAAACTCGTATTCGAATTTTCGACCCCGTCACAATACTTTTCTTATACATTATTGTATATAAGGAAAATAAAAACAAAAACAATTATATTCAGAACTGTCGACTGATCGTATCTTTCGATCGATCTGCCTGGTTTGCACAAGTGTTCAAATCTCAATATTCACTAGTCCGGGCTTTATTGCGAGCCAATCTAATTCCCAAAAGTATCGATGACATCACTTCCTGTAATCAAACAAACCCCCGATTTGATCGGCTGACGGTTCTGAACACAGCTTTCACAAAAACTTTGTAAGATAGCTGAAGCTGGGCAAAATGTGTGTGGATTGCATTCGATTCAAGGTCAGTTTACTTTCAGGACTGTCATTTGCTGTTACCAACATTAGTGTAGTATTTGAGCAACTTGAGAAAATGTACTTCAAACGGACAGTATAGTAAAGACATTGAACGTTTATCGTAGTAATTGTTAATCGGAAAGAATTTCATCACTTCGTGTTCAGTCAACCGAAAGATCAATTTTCAGATCGCTTTCAACAAGGAGACAGACACTGCTTAAATTGAACAGGTAACTTTTGTTAAAAATGTCTATGAAGAACATCAAAATCCTACGTTTTGTAGAACGATCTATTTCGGTTTAAGGCTGTTAAAGTAAAGTTTATTTTATAAAACTTTTTTATTTTATTTACCTGAGTATTATGATAATGTAATAACAGTCATCGCTGAAAAAAAAGTTCTATGAACTCTAAATTCATAATTGAAATTAAACACTAAAGTAATTTGGAATTCTCTATTATCTGGGGAAAAAACAAAACAAAAAAACCTCTGGCTTTCGTCTGTTTCAGTCGTTATGGTATTTGTTGATCTCAAAAATATAGTTTGGGGGTATTATGTAATGATTACGTGATAAATTAATGCCTTTAAAATGTGAACAAATTTCGCCTGCTCCAGTCTTATGGTATTTGTGGATTCTAAAAATATGGTTTAAGGGTATTATGTAATGTTTATGCGATAGATTCTTAACTATTACTTTTGAAAATTGAGCAAAATTAAGGTGTTTAGCCCCTCTAGTTTTGCTTAAATTAGGGGGCCTAACCCATCCTCTCACCAAGCCCTGCTTTCTATGTGTACGCATGTAAGTCACGAATTTATTTTCATTATTTCGAGATTTAAGGGGACGGTGGACGTTGAAATGAGCAAAAATCGACTACAAACAATTTTAATATATAACATTATTTTGCACATTTAACATTTGCTTACGGGTGGGACAGCTTCTATCCCAAACGAAGAACCTCCCAAAGACACAGGTATTTGACATACCCTATCCCAAACAGTTTAATCCCCCTTTGCAGGCATTGGCGTCCATGGAAATCGCCGACAGAAACATTGCACCTGCTGCAGCAGGTGCAATGTTTCTGTCGGTTAATGCCTGCAAAGGGGGATAGAACTGTTTGGGATAGGGTATGTCAAATACCTGTGTTTTTGGGAGGTTCTTCGTTTGGGATGGACGCTGTCCCACCAGTAAGCAAAAGGTTGAATGCATTTTTCTCGAAACGGAATTTTCAAAGGTTTTACATTTTTAAAATGTTCCATGCGTCTTAATTTTTGTCTGAGATGCATGAAATTTGGCAAGAAGACACCTCTCATACTTTTTAATGAAACTGGGTATGCATTTTATAATTGGACTTTATTAAGGTAATTAAAAGTGAGTAAAAAAGAGCCTAATTAAATGATGAAGATTAAGGTTTAATGCAGAAAAATATTTAAAAAAAATTAACTTTCTAAGGGATTTAAAAATGAATACCCGAATTTGTTCATAATGTGTTTTTGAGTGATCATAATGTAAAATGAATCAAAAATGTGAACAAATGGCAAGCAAGGAGCATTTTCAAATTTTTGTTAAAAAAATTAAATTAAAAAAAAATACAAAATTATGACAATATTGAAAAAAATTTAATGGTATTGTATATAGTGATGTTAAGAGGAACATTTATACAAATTTTTGCGTTTCTAGGTCATTAAATAAATAAAAAAAATTCAACGTCCACCGTCCCCTTAAGCAAATTTAATATAAGATTGAATACCACTATGGTATGAAATGTGGAATATAATTAATTTCTCTGTCGGAATAATTATTTACACTGTAAAACATTTGCAAGCAAGTTACTGAAGGTTTCATTGGAATTAGCTGCCCTTAATGGGGAGTAAGATCCCTGATAGTTATGATTATATATATATATATATATATATATGTATATATATATATATATATATAAATAATACATAATGTTTGGAATAATTTAAAAGTCCTTTGGTTTTAATTGTAATGTATTTCATTTGTATTATGTTTTATGTATTTCTTATCGGGCCTTGTTTATTCGGCAATTGCTTTGGTCTAGAGGACTTTCGATGAATAGCACCGGTTTTCCGGGAGTGTTGCCGCGGCTCTAAAAGCATGCTTTCAATCTGGGAGTGGGGGTCATAATCCCTCCACAACCACTTTTTGGTACTGCTTTTTTATTCTATTTGGATTATATGTATATATATATATATATATATATATATATATATATAACGTTTCATCAGACGATAATTATCTGAATATTTCAGAAATTAAGCTGGAATTTTCATGAACGCCTGTAATTGTGACTTTTCTTATTAGTTTGCCGAAATTATCAGCAAAGTCGTTGAAAAAAAATGAGCAAAAGTTGCAGAATGTTTCACAGTGTGTGCATGATGTATGATTTCTTTCAATTACTTAATACCAATACAGTATTCTATTTTAGCAATGCACAATGACTCGCTTGCTCAAATTCTTTTTAAAATAGCATAATCGTAGGATGGTTTCTTTCCGTAACATATACGATAAAGATTCTCGCAGCCCAGACCTGAGGGCTCGCCAGTAAGTCTGAGCATCCAAATACTCAGGCCGAAATGATAATGTTTGCAATCCTGTCAAGAAATTTGACATTCAGAGAAAGTTTAAAAAAAAAAAAAAATGACGACGCTCGACTCTCGTCGAGTCGATGTGAGCTAGACCACTAAACAGATGCTAATTCTCTTAGGATCGGGCTTCGTGAATAAAAGTTCTTAGGTTCTATGATGCATGAGGACATACACAAGTAAAATTTTTGATTTCGAGCATCGTGAGAGCGTGAGGGTTTGGTATGATAGGGTGAGGGTTTGTTTGCGGTGATATATGTAAACGCGTGAGTGAGAACGTTGTACGTATTTTGTACTTTTGCAACCTCTTATGTACGAAGATTATGTCGGAAGTTTTATGCATATGCTTGAATATATATAGTCAGCTGTAATATTTTCATGCTGTTTGATTGAATTGTTGTAATTAATCGATTTAAGTACATATTTGGCAATATCTTGAATTGATGTTTTCACTTTTAGTTATATTCGGTGTGGAGTCCAGCTCAAATGTTTAAAAAAAAAAATCTTTTATGGAATATTAGCTGTAATTGCTGAAAGAATAATTGTTCGGGAAAAGATTGTTATAAAGTAGCATGTACCAAAAAAAAAAAACTGTATCAACGTGTCTCGCAAGCAAACCGATCTTCCCCATCAAGATTGAACCCGTAAGTCTTTCAGTCTCGAGTGTGTTCTACAGTTGAATACCCAGTCAGAATGTATACACGTTTCAAGCGGTCTAGAACATGAAGAAACTATTTTTAGCGTGAAGTCAATGTCTGTATGTGCAATGTATGGATCCACTCTATAACTCAAAAACTAATTAAACAGATTTCATAAAAATTTGGTAGGTAAGTCATTTATAGGTTAACTTGGTGTTGATCAAATTTTGGTATCATTTGAAACGAAAATACCCTGCCTTTTTGTGCAAAATGGTCCCAAAAAATTCGTTAAAATCTAAAATAAAAGACTACATATGCTCAAATGTATCAATTAAATGCTTGTTTTATACGCAATTTTTGACGGCGAAAAGAATGAGACCGACCCTAACACTCCAGGACTAACCGTTCTTGAGATATTTCGTATTTTTGCAACGTCGTCTTTAAAAATGTGTCCATTCGCCCAATGAAAATTTAGTTAAAATTGCAAATTCAGTGTCATTTTAAATTATACGTGCAATTTCGTCCAGTTAAACCCAGTTTAATGAATTATGAAGGAAAGAAAAAGAAAATGCATTCGAGTCTGTTAGAAAAATCATGTGCCGTACACATTAGACTTTTTTTTTTATCACAGGTAACCGCTTTTAATCATTATTAATTGCTTCCAAAGCGTCTCTCGGATAATATAAAACCCGTCACAGAGGGATCAACGAGGCAACACCTAAGCAGAATTTCATAACCTCCTATAACTCAAGACCCTATTAATCAAATTCACTCATTTACAATTCAAATTATCTACATTCTTGAGCCAGACGCAACGACCCTCGGTCTACTTTCCTTCCGGTGAAGGAATATAATCTTTACCCCGAGATTGGATTCAAATTGAGAGGAACTTGATGGAAATTAATCCCCGACATGATATTTAATTGAATGGGTCAAAACCAATCCGGAGGTGAAATTCGAAATCTGACACGGCAGACCGGGGCGCAAACGCTTCTTAATCAGGTTCCGGGCGCCCCTGTTCAACAGCATACTGTAAATTGCGAGCACCGGGGATGAAGCGCACCTCAAGAGAGCTGGGATGAATTTCATGTCACTTTCATTTAATGACTTATTTTCCTCTTTAAAAGTCAGGGAAGTGAATCACGTTTTAGTTTAATGCGAAAGAAGTACAGTAAAACTTCGATAATACGGACTAAATGGGAGGGGGGGAGGATAGTGCGAATTAACAAATATAACTGGTAAGTTATATAGAAAATTTAGGAAGTACACTGTATATGAAGCAGATATGTATATCAGGACTTCTTGGTCAGAGGTTACTGTTTATAGCAAATGGTGTTTTGAAGAGATTTATTTAAAAGATTCATAATTGAGCCGGCCATAAACAGGTAAACTAATACTCTTAAAATATCAACGACACAACATCATAGATAAAAGGTCATTTAATAAAATCATCCTACAAGACGTACATATAGCTTTAAAATCCAAAGCGCTTTCGGGCATTACTATACCCTTCATCAGTGGCTATACGAAACAATAAACGCGGGATGCTTATATGTAGACCAGATCAGCAGACAAATTTGCATAAATAAACACAATTTAGTAGCCTGCTTGTACTACCATTATTTTGTGTTTATTTATGCAAATTTATGTGTTTATTTATGCCAGATCAGTAGACAAATTTGCATAAATAAACTCAAAATAATGGTAGTACAAGCAGGCTACTAAATTGTGTTTATTTATGCAAATTTGTCTGCTGATCTGGTCTACATATAAGCATTCCCTGTTTACTGTTTCGTACAGCCACTGATGAAGGGTATAGTAATGCCTGAAAGTGCTCTGGATTTTTAAAGCTATGTACGTCTTGTAGGATGATTTTATTAAATGACTTTTTATCTATGATCTTGTGTCGTTGATTTTATAACTGAATTTAGAATAGACGTGATGCCACCTTTATTACTCTTAAAAAAATTAAGTTACTGATTAAAACAAACAAAAAAATAAATAAATAAAAATATATGGAGCTTAGCCAGGAAAATGCCACGAATTCCTAAAAGATTAATTTTTTAGGAGTGGGCGGGTCTTCGTGGTTTCTGTAATCTCTATTCTTTGGATGATCATTAAAGTATAATTAATTGTTAGCTTAATTAAAATTAGCTGGAGTGTGGCTTAACTTGACTTTCTTATACCAAAATTCATTTTTAAGTAATTTGTGATTCTTTTTTACCGAAAATTTTGCAAGAAAAATTTTGAAAAATCTGTGTTGGTTTAAATGATCACAATTATAGCACGTTACCCTTCATTCTAAAGGACTTGCAATTGATACGAAGTTTGACAATGCATCCCTGAGGGGGTAATTTGGCCCCTCCTTCTTCACCGAGGTTCGCCAACGCCAACACAAACACAAAAATTGTATCGCGCCTATTTTTGACTACAATGATTAAAATTTAAATTTTGTGATTGTTGAGCTATAAATAAATCCCTTTTATGTATAATTAAGTCAAATTTTGTCCTATGCTGCCATATTAAAAAAAAAAAAAAATCGAATAAATTTCGAAATTTTCTTTCGAATTTCAAAAAATTCTATCTAGTTCTGTAATTTGTGATTACAAAGACATCAGATATAAAGTTTCATAAAAATCTATTAATATTTGTGGCAACAATCGTTCATACAAGAAAATGACCACATACAGACATCGGACCGACAAATGGACATCACTCTAAAAAATAGTTAAAACATGTTCAGGCGTTCCTAAAACATATTAGCATCAAAATCTCGAAACTGAAAATTTTCATGAAAACAATACTCTCTTTATACTATATTCTATAATATAAGAAAGTAAAAATGCTGAGTTTGGTTTAGTGCCATGGTGGATTGATGCTCATAAGTGTCTAAATTTCAGCCCAAGCGGTCAACGGACACTTCTGGGGGGTGGGGGAAGAACTTTCAACCTCTCTTTCTCATTTCGTTCGGTCCCCCGGGGAAGAAATTGAAGATCCGACTATATTAAGTCTTGTCCCGTGACCGATACGATAAGTGTGCTTAAATTCAGTCTACTAAGTCGCCTCTAGAGAGTCAGAAAGTGTGCAAAGATATTCTCTTCTATGTTACGGGAGCTTTTGGAGATCTGGAATAACAAAACACGTTAGACAATTATATAGATAAGAATTGATACAAGAAAATGAAAAATAAAATTACATCTAAATGGGAAATACAACGAATGCGGGAACTACATAAAGAAGCAAAATGTACACGAAGCAGAAAAAGTTTGTATTTAAGAATGCCGAAGTTATAAAATAATTACGTCAGACCAGAAAATCTGCAGGCCATTATTTCATCTAGCTTACTGCCGACAAATCTCTAGGCATGATAACAGTGAGGTTATTAACGACTTTTACCTTATAATAAAACAATGCAAATAAGCAAACGGCTCACACCATTCCTCCACCTCAACAACCTTTGAACCGTACCTAGGGTAACAGTGAAGTGATTTCTGCTTTATAACGGAGTTACGTATCCCAACTTTGGGAGCGTAACGTATCCCTATGAAATAGAATATATTAAAATCGCAAATGAAATAGAATATATTAAAATTGAAAATTGGATATGACTTCGAATAAGTATCCCTTGTCAGTTTGTACAATCAAACTCACTTTAATAAGATTATGAGAGAGAAAACGAATTTTTTTTTTTTTTTTTTTTACGAATCATTTAAAAAAAAAATAAAAAACCGGTTGTCATATTCCAGATTGTACCAAAAATTAATCAACACCAGGACGACCGCATAAGTGACAAACTGCCAAATTTCATGAAATTTCGTCGAATAGCTTTTGATCTGGAGTGAATACATGCATTGCAGACACACATACACACCCATCCACACACGCGAACACACACTAAATTCATTTCTTACCGTAGCTGAAACGTGTAAATCCATTCAAAATTCGAAACTAAATTTTCGACCACATTCCCGTTTTCTTCTCGGTACATATTTTCGAAGACAAGAATGTCTCAAGATGAGTGGAACAAACATTCCTAAGAATTGGCAAATCACGCCAGGTAAATATTTTTTTTTAAAAGAGAGGTCGAGATTTTGAAAGTTAAAGCTGGTCAAGTTTCATGATTGCAAGATTATATATTATTTTGCACGATGTTCGTATTTTAGTTTACGCAAGCCTAAAAACATATTTTATTTCATTTTTTTTAGAAAATAAGACTTTTAAAAAAAATCACTAATAACCCACACAATGTGTTACGGATAAAGTTCAATTTTTATTTAAAAGAGTGCTCTTCATACTGTACGGAGGTGTAAAAATTGAAAATCTGAGATGATTTTTTTCGATAGATATAAAAACATTCGTGTGAAAATTGCTCAAAATACTAAAATGAAAAAAAAAAATGGTTTGAACAGTATATAAATAAAATGTTTTTGAAGTTTTGAATATTATATGTATTGTAGATCTGTATTTCCTATTTAAGACAAACTACAACTTGCTACGCCGATAATTCGCGTTTTAATTCATTAGATGGTTAGATGTGTTTTAATATAGTCCCTAAGAGCAATAATCAGATATGCGAAGTTATAATTTCGAGACAAATGTTGCAACAACTGAGTTATTGCGGCACTGATGAAAATTACCAACCTTTTTCTATGAAATGTATATTTGTTAATAGTTACACGTGTAATAAATTCGGGGAAAAAATGAATTAAATGAATGCATTTAAATGTTTTATATTGACAACAAACATAAAATCTTTCAAATGCACTATCACAGTGCATTATATATCGACTATTGATTCAAAAGTAAATAATGAATCTTTTAGTAAAAAAGAAGGGGGGGGGGGTTGAATTTTCAGTTCACTTTCATTTTAGTCTTTTTGTTGCCAAAACCGGCGGAAATATCTTTATTTTTATACCCAAACTGAAACACTTGAAATATAAAATGCAAAAGATATCTTTGGGTTTCTATGGTTACGATATCTTTGCAAGCAATTCAAACAAAATTTGGTATGATTATTTTAATAGGTAAACAGAAAGAAATTATTGATTTTTATCGAGATGGGAAATTTCTCTCTTCTTCGAATGTCCTTTTAAAGAATGAAAAACCATAGTAATAATAAAAATCTGATGTGGGCAACACATGACTTTCCTTATATAATGCAATGAATTTACTACTTTTACATTTAAAAAATATGTTATAGTAGATACTTATATTCTTTCCAAGATATTGAATTTTCTTCAATTAGTCGTCATTTTTATTGATTTAGCGTCATTTTTATCCATTTGGCGAGATTTTTGTTAATTTGGCAAAATTTAAAAAAATCGCCAAGTTGGCGATATTCCGCCAAATTCGTCGCCAAAATATCGCCAAGCCTTATGGACGGATAAATAAGTTATTCTTACATCAGATAAATGACTATTGGTGTTCAAATACAAAAGTATTACTCAAAGTATCTTTTTACCTGAATGGAACGAGCTAACTCCACGACAATGATGTCACCCAATTTATCGTATGGTATTACATATGAAAAGTGAACATGTTTCTCAATAGGAAATATATATATTTTTATTTTATGACTTTTTGCTAATTTTTTTAAAAATGTACAATATCTCTAGAACGCTTCATGTTAGCGTTCTAAAATTTATGTCAATCGTTTTCTAATGAAAAATTACATAAGAAATGTCTATTTACGTAACTTTATTAGCAGTTTTGATTTTTTGACGATTTTTTCAAAATTTCACTCGAAAATTTAGGGGGGTTCTGAACATTCGATTGCATATAAAAACAATAGGCTTCCAGTGTTTACGGATTGTGATTTTTGTACCAAATTTGGTTCGAATCGGTCCATTCGTTCGTCAGTTATCGTCTCCACAGACTCACTGACACACACACACATACTTTCACACACACACACACACACACACACAGAGACATCACTTCAAAAATGTTTGATTCGTGATCAGGGATGCTTGAAACGTGCTCTCCCGTCGAAAACTCGAATTCGAATTTTCGACCCCGTCACAATACTTTCCTTATACATTATGTATATAAGGAAAGTAATAATAATAATAAATCTAGTATAAAGGCATAATTGCTGAACCTGCTTATAAGGGTGTTTTTATATTTAGGATCCCCAATAACAGCACCCGTAAATCAGTTTCTCGTTTATCAGCATGGAATAGCCAATTTCTACAATGGCAGCAAGAAAATTTGAGGTGTGCCAATATATTGCAAATCTCTATAGAGACCGAAAATTTAAGTATTAATAACGCAGCCGGCTTCAATTTTCTTTAAATAATAAGATACGAGTTCAGTCTATACATGAGATAGCAACGGTCAAGTTCAGAATCACAGAAACCACCTCGGTAAAACTTGAATAAGGTAAAAATTCCCTTAGGGCCCGGTACACACAAGCTATATGCGTCACTTTTGCAGTCCCGTACTGTAACCCCAGGTTACATTGCCTGAAAGTATTTTCTAGGCATTGTATCCAGGTTGATGTCGCATTCCAGCAATATGTTGATTTGAATAATGCAAGGACGGTAGGTCTGGCGTTCAATTGACGTCAATGGCGCTTCTTAAAGAAGGGCGCGGGTCTCTCTGGGACTCCAACTTGACGCCAAACCTGTCATGACGTGTTGCTGTTGAAACCCAGACCGTCCGACCTACCAGAAAGGTGTAAGGTAACCGTTTGGACGGCCGGGAAGTGCCACCCAATTTGGACCGGAACCCAGTGGGGGAGGCATCCACAGGGACCGTACCCTCCTTCCTCTACCACCAACCTCTCGGAAGGACTTACGGACCTACGTGTTTGACGTGATCGTACTCCGCACGAACACGGCGGTAGTTGTGGCAGCGTGCAAATCTGTCATGACGTGTGAACTACATCATTCAAATCAATGTATTGCGGAGACGTGGCATTAATTTGGCCTCTCAGGACTCGACTACAAAAACGACGCCCATCGTCTGTTTGCACCGGCCGAAAGCGAACCATTTGAACTCCATCATTCAAATCAATATACTGCTGGAGGGGCGCGACAGCCCAGTGGTTAGCGCTCGGGGATTGTACCCAGTTTGATTTCCGCTTCTCTCCAAACTGTCGCTGTGTTCACGCAGAGTAAGATAACGTGAAACATGTGGGTACGTAAGTCCTCCTTCCGAGAGGTTGGTGGTAGGGGAAGGAGGGTACGGTTCCTGTGGATACCTCTACACCTGGGTTCCGGTCTAAATTGCGTGGCACTTCCTGGTCGTCCAAACAGATACCTTTCACTTTCGGGTAGGTCGGTGGGTCTAGGTCGACGAAGAATGTACTGCTGGGACGCTACGTCAGCGTGACGTCACATGATGCGACTTCAGAAATAACGCATGTCGCTCGAAAGCACTGGCACTTAGAACACTCCACGAGAGACACCTGCTAATCAACAATCTATATAATTGTATAACGTGTTTTTGTCTTTCCAGACACCTCCCCCCCTCCCCCCAGAATCTTTCATATGACCTAGAAGACTGAATATTTGTACATTCATACTATTGGCCACAGGACAAATTCTAAGGGAGCCGAATTTTCTATTCCCTCCTTCGGGGGTAAGGGGGGGGGGGGTGTTTCTTAAAAGCTGCTTGGGTGACTTAGAAAGCTGAATCTTTGCGTATTAGATTCCTCCCTGGGGCGGGGGAGAAAACGGTAGGTTTTCAAAAAAATTTTCTCCATTCTCCTGAAGTCTTCCCTTTATGATGATCTAAAGAGTTTAATCTTGGAATGCTTATAGTAATGGTTAAAATTAATCAAGGCTTTCTATAATTCTCTACAATAAATGTATCCGTTTAAACTTATTTCCCATAACCTGAAAAAAAATATATATCATATTCTTTAACAAATCAGGAAAACACCCATTCAACCCATCATCGTATAGACCAATAAAATTACTCCTCCTACTAGGAAAACTATTTGAAAAAATAATAAACAATAGATTAATCTTCTATATCCAGAATCCAATAAAATATTATCCAACTTTCAATTTGGATTCAGAGAAAATAAATCAACTATTCAAGCCATGGACTATGATCCTTTTCATTCATCGTTAAATAGGGAAAATAAAGAATAGCCAGCCCTCATCTCAATCAATATTGCAAATGCATATTGGATAGTATAGGGTGGAATATCCTTTTCTAAAAGGCTAAGTGAAATTCATGCACCATAAAAAATTTATAATATGGTTTCTCCATTCCTTGAAGATATAGATTCGTTGTACTAAATGATAAAAAATTATCAAATCTTTCAGGAGTGTCCTCTAGGGTCATGACTTGTCCAGTGTTTCTTTTAGGACTTTTTAGCTGGGGGGGGGGTTCGCCCCCCGCATGTATGCCTGAAATAAACATTAGTCTTGTCCCACTCTTCAGAATGATTCTTGCAGACTGTGTATATTGAATATTGGACAAAAATAATAATAACTCTAAAATAATAGCATATGCAGACAAGTCCTTAACATGTTCGAGACATGTTGGTGACTGGATCCAACACCGAACTTTCCAGTTGGTCGGCGTCGGGCCCTGAGGACCGACACCGAATTTTTCGTTTAGTCGGATTGTGTGGACCGACTGTATCGAATCTGATAAATAAACTTAATTTATAAAACATAAAAAGTACACTTAGAAAACTTAATATATATAGCATTAAAAATACTTACAAAATTGTAATTTATATAACATAATACACTTCCTCAGTGTATGTAACTCAATAAGCAATAGAATCTCTATTGCATTGAGCGCGTTATCTTCTATCTATGCTTTGTACCGCCAAACATCTATCTACTAAGTGCTCTCCGTTGCCTGAAGGGGAAGTATATCAAAATCGGCTCCTTCTCGGATGTGTTAATTGTTACACCAGGGAAATCCAGATCACAACTGGAAACAATTTAAACAAGTTTATTACACATTTTTAAATAACTGGTCAATAAAAAGCAATCTCAAAATTTCAACAACAAAGTAGCAGCATTAATTTTAGAAAAATTCCTTCAAAGAATACCGTATATAAATTTAAATAATAACAAGAAAAATCAATCATGCATGAAGCAGAGATTATGAAATACTTTCCAACTTCAATGCAATTTTATTTAAACATCTCTAAAATGCGTTACATTCCTCGGTAATATTTTAAAAATTATCACAATACTACTTTAATTTATTATATTTGAAAACTTAAAACTTCATCGAAAAAAATGAACTTCATTCAAATGACGGCATTGAAATTTAAATTGCCTGGTTTAAGCACCCCTAAGATTCAAAACATTCTACGGTAATGTTTTTAAAATTATCATAATACTACAATAATTTATTATATTTGGAAACTTCACCGAAAACAACTGAAATTTATTCAAATGTCGTCATCGAAATATAACACGCCTGGTTCTCTCTATTAAAGCAGCATTTCATTCATAAACATTTTTCCATTCATTTCATTAATCACAATACTATAATAATTTATTTTATTTAAAAACTTAAGACCATAGAGGTACAAGTAATTAAACTCTATGTTTAAAACTTCATCGAAAAAATCATCTTTTTATCTGTAAAATCAATGAATATTTCATTCATATCAGCTATATTGCAGACTCCGTGAGCTAAATAATTTTGCGTTAAAGAAATGCAGCAATTCTTATATAACTCATTCTACATATTTTGCTGTAAGTGTTTTCCTATAAGTGAAAATTAGGCTTCGTTGTAGAAATAATCAAATTTGGATGATCATTTAAACTCAAATATATTGTAATTGCTTTATTTCAGTATGTAGATGCACAGAATTTAAGCAAAAATAAAGCGGTTTTAGGACGGATACAACACTACATATGAATTAAAAAGAACTTTAAAAAACACGATTTTGACGCAAGATGGATGCCATATTTTATTTTGAAGTGGGTCACGTGATCGCTTCATATAAAAAGTGTAATTATTATTTTAATTTTTATTTAAAAAACTACTGAATATATTTTATTTTGCTGAAATTTGAAATATGATCCTCCCACTTATCATTTAACTTCAAAAATTTTTTTTTAACTTATAACTTTAAAACAAATGCAAAATATTACATAGACGATTTTAAAGCAGCAAATGGTGCAGCTTCTAACCATTTGCCTTTTGCATTTTCGAAAACAACAAATGAACCGATTTTTGACCGAACCAGCTGAACTGATTTTCATGAAATTTTGTGGGTAGCTTTGGAATAGCTTCACTAAAAATTTAGTCCATGTTTCAAGTTTCTAGGTTAAGGGGTTGTCGAAATATTAATAGAAAACCCTGCAATTAAACCTTTCATACAGATAGCATTACGAAGAAGATATTTTTTCCTCTAAATTTATTTGAAGAAAATGATTTCATGTCGCTTAGCAACAGATTTAAATCCAATTTGTTTATGTGACAGACGATTTTTATTAAATTTTTCTGATTTAAATAATAAAGCAATGTATATCAAACAAGAAAGGTCAATCATGCTTAAAGCATTGGTTATGAAATACTTTCCAACTTCAATGCAATTTTATTTAAAAAAGTCGAAAATGCAATACATTCCTCGGTAATATTTTAAAACTTATCACAATACTACATTAATTCATTATATTTGAAAACTTAAACCTTCATTGAAAAAAATGAACTTTATTCAAATGACGGCATTGAAATAAAAATTGCCTGGTTTAAATATCTCTAAAATGCGATACATTCAACGGTAATATTTTTAAAACTATCATAATACTATGATAATTTATTATATTTGAAAAATTCATCAAAAACGACTCGAATTAATTCAAATGACGTCATAGAAAAAATAACACGCCTGGATCTCTCTATAAAAACAGCATTTCATTCATAACTTTTTCCCATTCCTTTCATTCATCACAATACTATAATAATTTATTTTATTTAAAAATAAAGACCATGGAACTACAAGTAAGTAAACTCTATGCTTAAAACTTCATCGAAACAAATCGTCCTTCTCTTCATAAAATCAATTAATATTTCATTCATATCAGCCATGCAGACTCCATGGACTAAATTATTTTGTGTTAAAGAAATACAGCAATTGTAATACAACTCATTCTACATATTTTGCTGTTTACATTTTACATAAGTGGGCTTCGTTGTAGAAATAATCAAGTTTGGATAATCATTTAAACTCAAATATATTGTATTTGCGTTGTTTCAGTATGTAGATGTACAGAATTTAAGCAAAAATAAAGTAGTTTTAAGACGGATACAACACTCAATATGAATTAAAAAGAACTTTAAAAATCACGATTTTGAAACAAGATGGATGACATATATCATTTTGAAGTTGGCCATGTAATCGTTTCATATCATGGTCATGTGATCGTTTCATATAAGAGGTGTAATTATTATTTTAATTATTATTTAAAAAACTACTGAATATATTTCGCTGAATTTTTTTTTATATATTTTATGGAACAATTTGAATATTACCTAAAATTTTCAAAGCAATTTGTGAATTTTAAATTTGCTTAAAAAATGTTTGAAAAATTAGGTCCCATAGGGCTCAATGTATTTCATTTTTTCAACCCGGGTTCAATCCAAAACTAATTGGGTTATATTATTCATTTATATTCCCACAAGTTCTACAGACCGTCTGAACAACATACTAAAATTTCATTTTGATAAAGTCATTTTTACGGCAGTTATTGTGCTAACGGACAGACAGACAGGCAGACAGAATGAACAAAGTCATAAACACTTTTCAACTTTGTTGTAAAGTGTTAATAAAATTGATCGAAATTGCATTTTTAGTTGGATTATATTATTTACGGCTTTCAGATTTAAAGATTACGGGGATTATTGATATTTTCAATTTATTATGTCATCTGTTCATTTTGCAAAGATTTTTGAAACTCTTATATCGTAGTACGGGTAATCTTCTACTAATACACGGATATATCTTCTAATTTTCGAGAATATAAGTAGAATATAAGGTATCTTCTCATACAATTTTAGAGCTTTTATTTTGGCCTATATTTATTCAATTTCATATTTTTAGGTAAATTTGTTTAAAAACAAGACCAGGATGATTTATTTTTCAGATAATTTTGTATAGCGCGGACAGAGATTCCTAAACTTATTTTTATGAGCATAAATTTGAATATTTTAATAGAATGTGTTGAACAACGTCATTTAGTATACTACAGGAATTTGCACATGATTATGAATTTTATATTATATTCCGCACGAAGAACGGGTATAATGCTAGTCATTAATAAGCAAACATTCCAAATGAACCTCATACAATAAAAGAAGATGCTGTATAGCGGAAAATCGAAAAGTCGGACAGCGATGAAATTTTGCTACAGAGGTGCATCAGGTTCTCGTAATGTGCGCTTCGGTGTGAAGTTTTTGAAATTCGAATTAGTTTAAAATAATTTAATTTTTTGAAGTCGAAAATCCCATTTTCAGTTCTTTTTTCAAATTAAATCTATTCTTTCTTTGCCGCCGCAGACAGTAGACAATAATACGGGAGCAGGTGCTTTAACTCACAGAATAAATCACAGACGTCTTGTCTCCAGGAAAAAACAGTTAATTACAAATTAAGTGCATTTAATTTATGAATTTTTTAACCTTGCGAATTTAAAAGATTTTGTCCTAACATTTTTACTTTCCCTGCAATACATGGTAATGTATAGGGAAAGTATTGGAATCATGCCGAAAATCGCAACTCTTGTTTTCGACAGATCTACACGTTTCGAGACCTCTAGAATACTAAAAACTATTTTTAGCGTGACGTCTGTGTGTGTGTGTGTCTGTGCAGATTTTGTATCCACTCTAACTAAAAATGTAATTGACCGAATTTGGTAGGTAAGTCACTTGTGGGCGAATCTGGCGCTGATTAGTTTTGGGTACGATTCAGGATAAAAGAACCCGCCTTTTTTTTGCGAAATGGCCCGTAAAAGCTTATATCCACTCTAACTCAAAATCTAATGGACCGAATTTCACAAAATTTGGTAGATAAGTCGCTTGTGGGCAACCCTGGTGCTGATTAGATTTTGGTATGATTCGGAAAAAATAACCTGCCTTTTTTTGCAAAATGGCCCGCAAAAATCGACAAAATCTAAAATAAAAAACTACGTATGCTGAAATATATCCATTAAATGCTTGTTTTATACGTAATTTTCAACGAAGAAAAGAATAAGACCAACCCCATTACACTAGGACTAGCCGTTCTCGAGATATATATATTTTTTCTCTATGCCACCTTTGAAAATGAGTCCAGTTACCAAATGAGAACGAAAATTGAATTAATAGTGAATTAAATTTAATTAAAATAAGAGAATGTGTATATAAGTCTGCAGGGAAAGTCATGTGCTGCTCACATCAGATTTTTTTTAATTTGGTACTATACACTCTGTTGTAGAAGCAGTGCACTCATTCTTCCTTAAAAAATGCATGTTAGAGACACGACAACAACAACAACAACACCCTGTTGTAAAAAATATATATATGCACCCATAAAATTTGAGCTACAGTTGCGAATTTCGGCATCCAAATGCCGTTTTAGGAGTTAAGCAAATGATCAAATTGTCAGCACCAATGATGTTATAGGACTCATGCAAAAGGGATGAGCACGACTCATAGTACGCATCTCTCTCTCTTTCTCACGCAGTGCCTATCAAATTTCCTCCCAGCAAATCACGAAATAAAATAGTTTTTAATAGTCTATTGGCAGTATTCGAAATTATTTTTCCATTTCAAAATTCTGGAGAAGTTTGGCCATTAAATCCAAATCCACTCCACTCCACACCCTAACATATCCGTTACCTTGCTGAATAAAAATTCTTTGACTCTCTGTAATACATGCTAATGTGTAACACAGCCACCAGGATCTTCCAGATTCCATTTACTTTCAGTACTAAATATTACAGGTAGCTATTTATCACAGTAGGACATATGCTTCTGCACCCACTGCAAACTGTCCAACTTGTGTCGAGATTTTAGAGATGGTTTCTGAGCCAGTTTTACGTAAATCAGTGTACGGTCTTCTGTAACCCGGCTATAAATAGTTTCTTTTCGAAATTGAGTACACGTTTTATTTAAATTTGACTTAAAAGACATTCTGCGGGAAATGCCATTTTCAAAATCCGTCTGTTATCGCTTGCAGAAGTAACGCGTGCCATTCTGGAGATGCTTTTTTGGCACCCAGTTATCGCCACCAGCTAATATCCTATGGATACTTCCTTTAGATCTATTTAATTCCGTTGCAATTTCCTCTACAGTCTTTCCTTCTGACTTCAGTCTCCAAATTCTGGTAACGTGCTCGTTTGTTAATTGAGGAGCCTTCGGCATTTTACTGAAATTAGTTATACAACGTTTTTTACTTTCCTTATATACATAATGTATAAGGAAAGTATTGTGACGGGGTTGAAAATTCGAATTCGAGTTTTCGGCGGGAAAGCACGTTTCAAGCATCCCTGATCACGAATCGAACATTGTTGAAGTGATGTCTTTGTGTGTGTGTGTATGTATGTGTCAGTGAGTCTGTGGAGACCATATCTCACGAACGAATGGAGCGATTCGACTGAAATTTGGTACAAAAATCACAATCCGTGAATTCTGGAAGCTTATTATTTTTAAACGCAATCGAATGTTCTGAACCCCCTTAAATTTTCGAGTGAAATTTTGAAAAAAATCATCAAAAAATCAAAACCTTTAATAAAGTTACGCAAATAGACATTTCTTATGTAATTTTTCATTAGAAAACGATTGATTTAAACTTTAGAACGCTAGCATAAACCGTTCTCGAGATATTGCACATTTTTTAAATAAATTTATAAGAAAAATCCCATAAATTAAAAAAAATATATTAACTGTTGAGAAACATGTTCACTTTTCATATGTAATATCATGCAATAAATTGGGTGAAATCATTCTCGTGGATCTAGTTCGTTCCATTCATAGAAAAAGGTACTTTGAGTAATACATTTGTATTTGAACGCCAATAGTCAATTATCTGCTTTAAGAATAACTTATTTCTCCGTCCATTACGCTTGGCGAGATTTTGGAGACGAATTTGGCGGAATGTCGCCAACTTGGCGACTTTTTTAAATGTTGCCAAATTAATGAAAATCTCGTCAAATGGATAAAAATGACGCTAAATCGATGAAAATGACGACTAATTAACGAAAATTCAATATCTTGGAAAGAATATAAGTATCTACTATAAGAATAACCTATTTTTTTGCTGTAAAAGTAACAAATTCATCGCATTATATAAGGAAAGTCATGTGCTGCCCACATCAGATTTTTTTAAATAAGTATGGTAAAGACGTGTAAAATATTTCAAATATTTTCTATCAAAGACTACAAGATCTGCAAACTATATTTAAAAACACTATCTTGACGTACAGGAAAATTTTTACATTTTAAAGTTCCATAGCGCTTTCAGCCATCATAATGTCCGTCATCAGTGGCAATGTTAAGGAATTTACAGACATGAGCATTAGGTAACTCGAAATCGTGAATACAAAATTTGCATATGGTAAATCAGATAAACCGAAACTAAAATTTTCATAAATTACAAATAAGTACACAAATATTCAAGCAAAAACAATTTTATTTATAAAACACGTACATAAATAAATCAACCCAACCCATAAACGTAACGCTAGAGGCAAAGCACTAGATTTCCAGAAAATCATATAAGGGTTTAACAGGCATAGAATCGAGAATGAGACGCCAGGCAAAACTAAGGGTTTGAACAGGATCGAAGTTACAAATAGATTCTCGATAAATAATAAATGAAAAGGGATTCAAAAAGTAAAATATTACAGGGGTTATTGAAATTAAGTAAAAGGAAAAATTTATGGAAATTAGTTTATTAATACAATGTTCGTTTAATGACGTAATTTTGTTTGATTTAACAAAATACATATATCTGTGAATCAAGAATTGCAACATTTTTTAAAAGTTGTTTAAATCGATTCAAAAATTCGGAAAATTAACAGAAAACACATTTTTGCTTTTTTCTGATACATATTAATTTTTATATTCACACTTAAAATTCAGCTTCTATCAAAGCGCGCAAAAACAGGGAGTCACGTAATAATCCAAGTCGTGACGTAGTAAGTGCCGCCCGGAGCCATCGGATTACAAGAAAACAAACTGAGGTAGACAGTGAATTCAGCGATTTTTGCTACTTTCACAAAGAGATTGCAATGTCGCTAAGATACAAGTATTGTATCGTTCTAAAATGCACCAATACTTCGTCTATGACACCCAATAAATTATTTCTGAATGTGCTAAGAAATGGTAATGAAAGGAAGTTGTGGTGCATTGCTCTGAAACGAGATGCAAAAAAAAAAAACTCTGAATTTTCTGCAAACTCCGTGTGTTATGTTTGTGAAGATCATTTCGATGTAAGTATTTTGTTTATGAATATGAATTATTATAATATTCGATCAAAGCCGTGCATTGGGGAAGGGGGGTTGAAACCTCCGACGCTAAAAAAAATTTCAAAAAAATATTTTATCATTTAAAAAATTATTAAAAACTAGCCGCCTTTGGCGAACAGCCTGATCGTTACCCTTGAAAATTCTAACCGTGGCAAATTCTGATCGTTGCAAACTCGCTGGCGCGGCCTACCAGAAAAGTGTAAGGTAACTGTTTGGACGGCCAGGAAGTGCCACCCAATTTAGACCGGAACTCAGTCGGGGAGGCATCCACAGGGACCGTACCAAAGCCACCTAGAATAAGAGGCCCGGACATTGACAACTCAACCGCAGCAACGGAGGGAACGTATCTCCCGTGCGTAACACGTACGGGATCTTACACAGATGAATTTCTACAGTAATAAATAAGACTAATATGAAAAAATATATCTCTAAACTAACAAGTAAATTAGAATAAACTTCAAACTGTGATTCTAAAATAAAAAATTATCTACATAGAGAACAAATATTTTTTCACTCTCTTCTGTAAACATTTATGTTAAAGTTATATTAATATAATAAACAACTATTTTAATATTTATATAATATTTAAAATATATCAAAAAACAAAACTTATAAACCTTAGAAATTCAAATAATATTTTATAACTATAAATTAGGAAAAAAGTAATTACATATTATTCACTATAATGGGAGAAACTGCTGACACTTACCTATGACTTTAAAATACATATTTTATTAGCTAACATACATACATATATATATATATATATATATATATATGTCCAGATTTAGTATTTAGTTTTAAAATATAAACAACATAAAACGCAGTGAAATAGTTATGAATATAAATTTCTAAATTTAACTTTTCTATTTTGTGACAGTTACTTTTGCAACATTATTACTTTTACACTAATACTATATTTCAAAACTCGATACCTACCTATTTAACTTGAACAACATTTTATACTGTAAATCTAGAATTCATAAAAAATGCGAAGAAACATGCCTGTTTAAAAAATCTGAAAATTCTTCATTTAAAATTCAAGCAAATTTGTGCATAATTTTCTGTCGGACTTTAGATAGGAAAATAACTTAGTAGAAATTTATTAATCATTTTAACTTTCTGAATAAATATAAAGCTTTTTAATTTAGTAATGACAATCACCACAATAGTTACACCTCAGTATGCATGCTATATGCTAGTACACACCATTTATTGATTTATATCTTCATGAAATTTAAATCATTTTTTCCTTCTTGAAATGTAAATTACCTTAACTTGTAATGACATGTAGTATATGTACAAATTTTAATTATCCATAAGTTAGGTTACCACACTATGTAGAAAATCGTCGTCTTTCTACATGCAATGAAACTATTTAAATTATTAAATCCATCAAAAAATGTAACAGCATTTCTTCAAATAAGGAAGTAAAATGCAAAAACAGGGCTTTTATGAGTTGTGAAAACATTTTATCTTACAAATCTAATTAAGTGACATCAAATGTATATTACAATGTATCATACTGTATATGTAGCAATAAATAGCTAGATTTGTATTTTGTCTGAAAAAAGTATATTCAAAATCAACTCAAATTTTCTGAGTATCTGAGTACCATGTATGTGTATATGTTTTAACTAGTACACACCATTAATATTCCGGCCACACAGAAAGCTACCATTAGCCTTTGGGTTGGTCGTGTGGTCTGGGTTTTCTACACCATTAATATTGTGTTGAAATGTGAAATTATTTATTATTCTTGTTGAAATGTGAAGTTATTAAGTTTTTCTTGAAGCAAGTAAATAAAATACAAAAAAAAGAGCTTTTTATGAGCATATAAAAACTTTATTACAACAAATTTATAAATCCAAGTAGTTGGAGTTAACAAAGTTACATAAAAATAAAATGTATCTGCCGCAAAAGCTAGGTCCATATTTTGTCTGAAAAGTACCTGCATATCATACGTCACACTCAAACAAAAGTTACCCCCCCCCCCCATTTATATCTACTGAATACCAACCTGATATATATTAAATGATGTACATAAAGCATGGATTATAAATAAATACTACTGATTTTACAGTAAAAGCATTTATATTAAATCCAAAAAAAATTTGACATTTGCATTCCCCCCCCCCCCCCAATTGAGTTCTGAAAAACATTTTTACTCTACGGATTAGGACATTTTCATTAGATACAAAAACTATTTAATCAGTTAAATCTAAATGACACATTAAATACTTTGATTACTACACATATTTAATAACTTTGAAACTTACTACACATATTTAATACTTTTTTCAGGATTTACCTACGTGCAATGATACACAAGTTTTATAAACATATCGAGTTTCGCTGCAC
Organism: Amaurobius ferox; assembly: GCA_951213105.1. Classification (NCBI taxonomy): domain Eukaryota; kingdom Metazoa; phylum Arthropoda; class Arachnida; order Araneae; family Amaurobiidae; genus Amaurobius; species Amaurobius ferox. The sequence continues at coordinate 90,476,242 of OX578135.1, forward strand.
TTTCCTTTGGAAGAGCATACTCCACATAGTCTGGGATTCCCCCCCCCCCCCACCACCACCACCCAAGTAACATCAAAACATCTAAATAAGCTTCAATAAACTTTACTTACACATACTCTGAGATCCCCCCTCCCAAGTAAAATCAAAACATCTAAATAAGCCTGAATAAACTTTATTTACACAGCATGTGTTGAAATGAAACTTACTGCATATATTTAATAATTTTTTCGGGAACGGTGTACTGTAAAGCATTTATCTATGTGCAACAGTACTCAAGTTTTACAAACATATCAAGTTTCACTGCATTTTCCTTTGGACGAGCATATCTGGGATTCCGGCCACCCCCCCAGGTAACATCAAAACATTTAAATAAGCTTCAATAAACTTCATTTACACATACTCTGGATTCCCCCCCCCCCCCCCCCCACAAGTAAAATCAAAACATCTAAATAAGCTTCAATAAACTTTATTTACACATACTCTGAGATTCCCTCCCCCAAGTAAAATCAAAACTTCTAAATAAGCTTGAATAAACAACACTTATACAAAGGCATATTGCGCATATTTCATTTGTAATACAGTTTCTATGTTCTATGATTTATCAAGGCTATTTCGATAATTCTATGATTTATTATGGCTATTTCGATAATTCTATGATTTAGCAAGGCTGCAATTTGATTCATTGATACTTTAGATTAACTTAAAATAACATATCATGGTGTAAGGAGTAATTTGTAACAGATTTTGTTTTCTAACGTCTAAAAAATGTACGATTCACGATCTCAACAAAAAGGCAAATATTTACTTCACAAAAGTCTGTAATAAAATTATGCTTAAAATGCAAGGTTCAGTGATGAATAACAAGTCATTCAGGCAATATTAAACATGAATTAAGAGTACTTTTCTCAAGATATAAGACTATTCGTACAGATATAGCAACATTCGGCGCTACACGTGCTATGTGTTACAAAAATGTTAAAATTGCATGCATAAAATAAGACAAAATAAAAAATAACTCACCATTTATGAAGTCCTGTTTTCAGTAGACACTATAATTCTAGTGGGCACGTATTTAAATTATTTTTTTTATTTAAAAATATGAATTTTTGAAAGTCACTCCTGAAACTTCAATACACTTTCGTACACGCGGAGTGATTGCAGATCCCCCCGCTGCTGACGTCACGTATCCTATGATTCCTAGATGTCCGAGCCTTGTCTTAGATAGCCTTGACCGTACCCTCCTTCCCCTACCACCAACCTCTCGGAAGGACTTACGGACCCACATGTTTAACGTGATCGTATTCAGCCTGAACACGGCGGCTGTTTAGACATTGGCGGAGATCGCTAACCACTGGGCTACCGCGACCTCCTCCATAACTTTATTTTTTTCCAGTCCAATGTAAATTTGTTTTTGTCCGTAAGTCCTCGGAAGGACTTACGGACCAAACCGTAGGACTTACGGTCTTGTCCGTAAGTCCTTCCGAGTCCAAACCGTAGGACTTACGGACCGAGGACTTACGGACGTGAACATGGCGGCAATTTTGGGAATCGAACCCGGGCCTACCAAGTGCAAATCCCGCGCGCTCACCACTAGGGTACTTTGCCCTCTGCGACATTCTCCATAACTTTTTTCTTATTCACCCAATTTAGACCGGAACCCAGTGGGAGAGGCATCCACAGGGACCCTCCACCGCACCCTCATTCCCCCACCACCAACCTCTCGGAAGGACTTACAGACCCACCTGTTTAACGTGACCATAGTCCGCGTGAATACGGCAGCAGTTTTGGTAGTGGCGGGAATCGAACCCGGGCCGACCGAGTGAAATTCACGCGCCCTAATCACTGGGCTACCATCTGGATCGTGGCGGATCTACGACATCTGGATCGTGGATGAAAAAGGGCAAAAAACGGTCGAAATCGCATAAAACATTAAATAACTAAAAACATAATTCAAATTTTAAAAATCGGTTTTCACGTGTCCCCCCCCCCCCGGGTCTCCGATTGCCAAATTTCGTAGCTCTCCAACGCGCGGTCGCTGAACGTATAGTGTATAAAACAGACAGACAGACATTGTCTTTTATTATATAGATATATTGAGAACAAATATTTAATTAGGACATTAAAAAAAATCCCCAAAATAATGTTGCCTACATGCAACGTTGGTCCAAAATGGGTTAATTAATTACTTTTAATGCGAGATACAGCTAAAAAATTATTCCATAAATATATTTTGAAATTACTATTTATATTGTCTTAAAATGTGCGCATATAATGTATAGAAATATTTTTTGTATTGGCTATACTAGTAAAGGTTTCTAATATTTTGGTAATAACATAATCAGTGATGTGGATGGGAAAATTTTCCATCCCTATATATTTTCATTGAAAAATTTCATTTAATGAATACCTTAACATTTTTTCGAAAAGAAAAATATATTTTTATCAATTTTCACTCTCCCTCTCTCCTTCTATATATATGTATCAAATCAGTGTACAAGGGGGGGGGGGGGGGGTTAACCCTCATCGGAAGAAAAAATTCAAGTAAAAATGATACTGTTCTTACTAAGGGAATAACCTTCTCATAAGACAACCCCCACCCCCCCCATTTTGAATTCCTGTGCTTGTGCCTGATACATATATGTATGTATGTTACTGGGGGTAGTGATAACTCATGCAACCCCTGCAGTGCGGATGGGGGGGGCGAGGGCTAAGGGCCCCCCTTTCTACTGTGGTAAAGAGTCCCAATAAGCTTTAAAGACACAGCTTGCCGGGGGGGGGGCAGAATTTTCCTCTACGCCAGTGTGTATGCATATGTATGTATACATTTATACAGTAGCGTATGCAGGATTTCAATTCGGGAGGGCGGGGCTGAATCACATGTTTGACACATCTAATGCAAAATTTTGGAATGTTTACATGTTAATTTTTTATTTCGTATGGGGGGGGGGGGAGGTTGTAGCGCCATCAGCCCACTCCCTGGGTATGATATATGTTTGACCACCATTTTTACCGCTGTCTAAGTTACTGTTTTCGTGGCTAATTTACTTGATATTTACTAGGAAAACATTTAAAAGTTTTAAAAGAAATTATTCTTTATTAAGCCGAACTTACACAGAAAACTAAAGGAATATTCTAAAAATCAGATTAGTAATTATTTTCGCAAGTTTGGTTTCACGTGATTACGGAAAATGAGAAAACTTGTTTTCTTCTTTATAAAATGTACTGCCAAACTGCCAATTATAAAATGTACTGGTTGCTATATATGTATATATACAGTGGCGGCTCGCGAGTTATTTCAGAGTTGGGGCCAGCCGTCGATGACGGGCCAGCACGGGAGGAAAAAAATAGAGAACTTACTATAAACAGATAAAGGTATTTTAAAATGCAGTAAAGCTATTTTTTTCTTCTAGTACTCAATAATCATAAAGCATGTTCAATATTACTTTTAAACAAAAAATAATGTATTGCTTTAATAATGTCATAGTTTCTGATGCCACATTTTATGAATATATTTATTTTATAATTTAATACATTGTTAATATAAATTGTGCTTGATTCATGCTTTTTAATCTTCTCGGATAAATGCTTTAAATATTTATATCTATACTTCGTACCTATACAACTTCTATTTATACCTATACAACTTCGTCTACAGTGAATTTACTCTAAAAAGTAAACAATAAAAGCAGAATACTTATTTTTTTTCATCACTTAAAAATAACGTTAGCCAAGCTGTTCTAAAACCAAATCGAATACAAATTGAAATGAATGTAATTATGCAATGCAAAGCCAAAACGAAAACTCTAACACCGAGGAAAAATCGCATGTAAATAAATGGCAAGATCTACAGCAAAGTGCGCGTTCGGCACTTGTGACGTCACAACCAATAGCAGGGCGTATTCGATTGCATGACGTTTCCAGTGATTTTATTTCTGCAATAATTAAATAAATAAATTTTTCTCGACAACATCATTTGAATATTCAGAATTGGGATGAATTTTTTTATAATATATGACCAATATATATATATATTTTTTAATGTGATAATTCTCCATTGGGCCTACATTTTTGGCTCATGGTAATTTAAAATTGTAGTCTTAAAATGTGCTATTTTTTTTCTTTAATAATTACTTTCATTTATAGGCTATCTGATATCATTTTTAATACTATAAGCATATTCTAAAAAAATATTTCCGCATTTTCTGTTTTATAGTTAGAACTTCGTTGAGTGTTTAAACTTTTGACATTGGCCGTATGCCTCTGATGAAGGGCGTACATGCATATACGTCCAAAAGATCTAAGGCCAAAATGTTCTGATTTAAACGTCCGATACGGCTGTGAAAAACTTTGTTTTAAAGTTTTAACATTTGCGATGAATTTAAAATTTTCGGAATATTTAATTACTTCAATATTACTAGTGTGCTCTAAAAATTTGACTTAAATCGGACGTATATTTTTGAAAATAGCATATAAAATTTTATTTTTACTTATGATTTCAAAATTAATTCATTCCAGCAGATGAAAAACTTTTCTTCTTTTTTGATCAGCTCCGAAAGGCGAACTTCAATTGCAGAAAAGGCGGGTCATAAACTGAATGATAGAATGCGAAAACATAAATATTAAACTGAAACTAAACTGAAAAACAGAAATCTAACTTTTCTAACTGAAAGGATTTTTTTTTTCGATCTCAAATATTTTCAGCTGGATTATTTAGGACTTATGAATGGAGCTTATTTTAGACGTATTACGTCTGCGGTGTACGCAATGTTTGCGTATGAATGAAACAGCGAGTGGGAACGATTTCGGTTCCAAATATTTGATTTGAAAATTGAGTGGTGTTACCTGTATTTACATTATTTACGTAGCGGACGCTTATTTAGGATTCAGTAATTCTAGTTTTCAAATATACAATGTACATTTTAGACTCGGAATATGGTGTTGATAATTTTATAATTTTGAAAGAAAATGCAGAGGAAAGTCCTGTTAAATATATCAACGGATAACATATACAGCTAAAAATAAAGCGTACAATACGAAAATTTTCCAATAAAAACATTTAAATGTCATGATATTGACAGCAGGCATAAAATTAAACTTTCAATTGTCAAATCTTTTTCTTGCACCGTCACGATGTATTTTCTATCGGCTATCGATCCGAAAAAAGAAAAACGTCTTTGAAGTGGCAGACGAGGGGTTGCAAAAGTTTTACTTTCTTTCTATTTTTGATTTTGCAATCAAACCTTTCCAAATTTTCTTGATATACCCAGAGAATAACATTGAAAAAAAATATTAATTTCAGGGAATAATATATTTTTATCGCTTTATCACACTGTTTTATAAAGTATTGTTTTCCCAGAATAGTTTTTTAAATTCAAGCATTTAGCGAAAAAGCACGTTCTAAAATATTTCCAACATAGTTGAAAAGTTTTTGGCTTTGGTCATTTTGCTTATCTGTCTGTCTTGTCTGCTCGCAGGATAACTGTCTTAAAAGTAACTTTATCGAAGTGGCATTTTAGTATGTTGTTGAGAGGGTCTGTGGGATGTTTGGGAATGAAAATGAATTTCGCCTAATTAATTTTGGATTTAACTCGGGTTGAAAAAAATGAAATACATCGAACCCTATCGGACTTAATTTTTCAAACATTTTTTAAATGGAGTTAAAATTCACAAATTTTTGGAAATATTCAAATTATCACATAAATTGCGTAAAAAATTTCAGCAAAACATGTTGGGTAGTTTTTAAATAAAAATTGAAATAATAATTACACCCATATTACATAAACCGATATATGAAGAGATCACGTGAGTAGTTATAAATTGGGGGTTCACCGGCAGATCGGAGAGGCGGTGCCGGAGGAAGCTCCCTCTTTGGGGAGGATCCTCTCAGAGGGTCTTTAGACCCCTCTTTTGGGAGGATGCCTCTCGAAGGCAATTCTACCTCTTTCCTAGTATTGCGAAACAGGCATCGGCCAATTGTGCAACAGGTCTGATGACTCATAGCCTCGGAGTGCATTGCACAAAGAGGGGATGACCTTTGAGTGGAGTGAATTGCACAATCGTGTTGAGAGGGGAGGAACTTTGAAAGTGGTTGCAATGGATGTCGCAATCGCTGACTGACCTTTGACCGGAGTACATTGGAAGACGTGTCGCAATCGCCGATTGATCTTTGACAGGAGCTCTTAACACACGTCCTCCCTCTCTACTGGCTAGAAACAAAGTGAACTCCCTTATCAGCGTGACGTAGTTAAAGCGCCCTCTGGCGAAAGTTGATGAAGTGCTGTCATCTATCGGCATTTTTTTGCCAAAAGAATTTAATTTCTGTCAGATACGGGACTCGAACTCGGAACTACTGGATTAGAAAGCTCGCGTCTTATCCGTTGTGCCAGCTGGCTCACACTCCATATAATCTTAGCATCCAAGTGACGATTGTGAAAGTAGACGGAAGATAGAATATTTTTCGAGGTTCGCTCGGCCTGTTATGAGCAGATTGAATAGTGATGTATTTTATAAAGGGATCCATTTTTCGATGTGTTTCAAAACAGAATGTAATGTTAAGTTACGAACTGAATATAAAATTGTGTTGTGAATTATAACACTATGATTTTTTAAAACAAATTGAATACACAATTACGGATTTCCAGTGAACACAAAAATTGTATTAAGTGGATTCTAACACTACGATTGTTTAGCACATGTTTTTTAAAACGAATTTAATACTCAAGTATAGTTACGCATTTTCAAAAATTGTGTTAAGTGAATAGGATTCAACCCTTTTAAGTGTTGTGTATTTAAAAACAAATTTAAACTCATAGCGCATTATACTTAGCTAAAATTGTATTAAGGGGGTTTCATATAGTGAACAAGAATCAACCATTTTAAGTGTGTACTTAAAAACATGAATGTAATACTTAGCTAAAATTGTATTAAGTGAACAAGATTCGACCATTCTAAGTGATATATACCAATGTGATTTTAAGTGTGTTTAAAAATAAATCTAACAGTATATATCGAAATGATTTCGAATGTTTAAAAACAAAAATATAATAGAACACCATTTTATGCATTTCCAGTGAACACAAAATTGTGTTAAGTGAATGGGATTTAACCCTTTTAAGTGTTGTGTATTTAAATACAAATTTAAACTCATAGCGCATTATACTTAACTAAAATTGTATTAAATGAACAAGATTCAACCATTTTAAGTGTGTGTGCATTTAACACTATGATTTTTTAGCATGTACAGACTGTGTTTGGCGAGCTTTAAAATAGATTTTACGGTTCTAAATATGAACGGAGTATTTTATGAACTAGCATTTTCATGAATTGCAAATATATGCATGGGAAATATTTTGGTGAGCTTACTTAAAGTTTGAATGTATTTTTAGGTGATGCGTAGGTATGTTACATTGAAAATAGTTAACAATCAAAATTGAGACTCACGGAGCGACGTCTTCACAACTTGCCGTCCACACTGCAAATGACTTATAACCACTCATTACGCTATTAAAAATGTGCTTAGTCTATGACGCAATCATTTTGAGTTGTTGTCACTTATTACTTTTCTTAATGATATATTTCTAATAACCTCCTTGTGCTAACCAATGATTTGTCACACATAATCTGAGTAGTGCATTGCATATGATTTAACCATTTTTAAAGTGATGGATGTAATTTAAATATCGAGGTTTAGAATTTAACAAGCTAACGAATCGAACATTTTCACAGATGTGTGTGCACCCCAAATATTTAGCATTAGTTTTAAAATAAATAAATTAAATAAAAGCCCGCGAATATGATTTGACCATTTTTACAGTGATGGATGTAAGTGAGTGTACAGGACGTCAACACATTTTAAAATCTATTGGATAGGAATGGACAATTTTTCACATACATGTACCCACGTTTCGACACCCAGTATTAAAATCTGCTAAGCATGAAACGAGTAAGTATTGTGTGAGATTTTATCACACTAACTCTTAAACATTTTAAATTTTTAAAAAATGTCCAAAGTAGTTGTATTTCCTCGGTAGATATAAATTGTACTTTTTTTTTGAAAAAATATTTGTTTCGACAGCTTTTAAAATATATTTCTACGGTTGTACACAACGGTTCTAGAATTTTCTAAATATGAATCGACTGTTTGAACTAGCAATGGTGTTCTTACCGATGCAAATATTTACAAGACAATTATTTCGATGAAACCGAGCTTAGTTGAAGCTTCTAAGTTTGAATATATTTTTAGGTGATGCTTAGGTATGTTACATTGAAAATAGTTAACATTCAAAATTGAGACTCACGGAGCGACGTCTTCACAGCTTGCCGTCCACACTGCAAATGAGACACACGCACTCATTACATTATTCAAAATTAGATTTTATCTATAATGACGTCATCATGTTGACGTGTTGCCACCAGGCAGTTATTCTTTCTTAATTATGCATTTTTTTTAATAACTTGCTGTTAACCGTCTTATGCTATCCATTTTTTTTTATTTCATATAAGCAGATACTCCATATACCTTCTAAATTTGGAGTTATAATTAAAAAAAACCCATTAGAGATGTATTTTACGTCTGAATTCGTCCAAGTGGAAATCCGATAATTGCAAATGCATGATTGGAACCTTACATTTCCATAGACACCACTAAAATGTGTGGATCTTATTTTGAAAAATCTGCTCTCAGAAAGAATATGTATATGAATACATATTTTCTATAAATACAGCTCCTCCCCCCACCACAATACACACACACACAATATGCGAGCCAAAGACTCTCACCCTGAATACATTCCAAATCGGCTATATAGCTTATCGTGCTTATCAGTATATTAGATAGTGACCCAAAGTTTATGTTCCCAAGGTGAGATAATTGCAATGTTATTGTTTTAAGCAGATCACATATTTAAATGAAAAATTTATCAAATTATACAATGCATACAAGGGGTGCAAGATCTTAGCATTTCAATATTTTAGAATAGTCAGGAATGCGTTTTTTTTCCGTTTAAAATTATCATATTTGAATGAAATTTGACAAAAATTGTGCAATACTTAGTGTATGACTATCAAATAAGAGCTAGGTTTTTATTGTTACAACAACGTTTAAGATCATTAAACGACTTTATTTTTTTAAAACTGTCTTAAAGAAGAATAGTATATTACTGTTTTTAAGGATATGCGATTGTTAACATTGAATTTAAATGAAAGAGTGACCCTCTGAGACAAGTACACTACATTGCAATAACATTAAAAAATATGAAAGATACGCAATTAGCACCTTCGAAGAAACATGTAATGAGTTTTGATATCTTAATACGAGACATTATTGATATGCACATAGAAATGTCACGATTTTGTGGCTGTAGGTGTTCCATAAGACCCTTCTGCTCTTAATAAATGATCACATTTGAATGTACATATTTAACAACACACAGAAAATGACAGGACTAAACTGAGATCCACATCAAAATTTTACACTTATTACAGAATAAGTCCCAACTTCGTAGATTTTTAAGAAACTAGAGTCAAATTTTCACCGATTCTTAGTGATTGAAACACAACATTGTTTATGAATTTTCATACTTTAGAGAATGGAACATAACTTAGCATTTATTTTGAATGAATTCAGAATTTTAACATTGATTATAAATTTTATGGTTTAAACTCTGTAAAGTGTAAATATCTGTCGTTATGAAACTCATACTGTAGACATTTGATATGATTCGAATAAATCTATTTTTAATTTTTTTTATATTTTATTTTAAATAGTGAGATTAGTAAACCTATTACACTTGAATGCATAGATACATAACGCATAACCATATAACATTTTTAAATGGAACATGCTAAAAAAAAATTAGTTAATGAGCGTAAATAAGGAGTTCAATTTGAAAGATAAAAAACCATTTAATGAATCTATTAATCACAAAATACACATTTACTATTATCTGTTGTACATTTAAACAAATAAGTTAAAATAATTTCCTTATCGCACATTCATAGTCCTCTGATTTGAATGACTTGAAAAAATTTCTATTATACCAGTAAAAGACTTCTTCACCACGCAACAAAACTTTCTTTGCTATGTTATTAATGTCAAGATTTAGAAGTATTTGTGTGTTCAGCCACTCTGTCATGCATTTGTAATTGAGTGCTGTATCAGACATAAGGAAAACAATGCTACCATATAAGGCAAAATGATCTTAATTTTAAAGTATCAATAATACACATGAATTTATCAACATTCAAGAGCGATACATACAAATCAAGTTCAAACATCAAAGGATTATATATATATATATAAATGGCTATTGGAGAATTGTTAGGTGTCAAAATACAAAACTATTACATAAAGATCTTTTCGCATGAATGGAACGACCTTGATCCACGAGAATGATGTTAACAAATTTATTGCATAATATTACATATGAAAGGTAAACATATTTCACGAAAGTTAATTTTATTTTAACTTTTGTGAATTTGAAGTTTTTGTTTTAGTCTTATGGGTTGTTTTGAAAAAATTATTGGAAACATGTGCAATATCTTAAGAACGGTTCATTCTAGCGTTCTAAAATTTATGTCAATCATTTTTAATAAATAATTACATAAGAAATGATTATTTACGTGACATGATTGACTATTTTTTCAAATTTTCATTCGAAAATTTAGGAGTTTTCTGAACATTCGATTGCATTTAAAATCAATAGGCTTCCAGTATTTACCGATTGTAATTTTTGTACTATATTTCGCCCAAAACGCGCCATCGTTCGTGAGATGTCGTCTCCAAAAAACACACACACATCACCCCAAAAACGTTCGATTCAAGTTCAAGGATGCTTGAAATGTGCTCTTTTGCCAAGAAACTCAAAATTGAATGTTCGACCCCGTCACGATACTTTCCCTATACATTATACTATATATATAGGGAAAGTAGCAACCGTTAGAACGATAGACCATGCTTTATCAAGGACAGTCTCACCACTATTTATAGCCATTTCTCGGACTCCGTACTGAGACTACAGCATGCAGCGCCATCTGTCAACAACATTTGTAACTAATTTTGAAACTTTTGTATCAGATTTTTCCGCTTTTCCGATAAACATACATATCACTTGTTTCAGTCTTCGATCACCATTTCCGAGTTGTGTCATGTCAAAGTTAGAGAGTCCTTTGTGTATCGCCCAGTGGCGCACCCAGAATATTCCTAAGGGGGGGGCCATTGGTGCACAAAATTTTTATGAAGGAGGATGACTCCTCGATAAATTTTCCGAGAAAAAATGATCAGAGGCCATATCAATTAACAAGGCGGTTGTCTTTTTTTGTACATTTATTTTTATCAAATTACTAACAATTCTTTAGTGCAGTGCAAGAGAATTGAATGATTAGAAGAAGTAGTAGTAGATATTTATACAAAACAACACAAATTAAGAAATAGATGAAGATAAAATTATTTGTTCTGGTCTGCTTATACTGTATACTTGTTTTCAACCACTCTCTCATGATTACATATTGTTATATTATTCAATTATGATCTATACATATTCATAAAACGAAGTCCAGCCTCCTGTTTTTCTTTGTAGCCAGAGCATTAATTATCTGGTCTGGATCAATTTCCACTTCACGGTGAATGTTCATTGACGCCAGTCCATTCAGTCTGGTTTCACTCATACTGTTTCTCAAGTAAGTTTTCAACCTCTTCATTGTGGAGAATGACCTCTCAGCACTGCTTGTTGATACTGAGAGGGTGGCATACACTTTTAAAAGTTCAAACACAGTTGGAAAAGTCCTTTGGTCACAAAAGTTAAGCAGTTCGATTGGGCTTTTAGTTTTCTTGTTCAATGCAAAGACCTTCATGTACCACAGATGTAGTTCAGCTTTTAGAGTATTATCTGATCTGGGTCCTAAATCATCTGCAAATTTCCTTGATAAGGCAACAAATCTCTCGTTTTCTTCCAGTGTCGGCTGCCTTCCATTCGGAATGACAGATGCAAAACTTTGTAGAAATTCCTTATGTTTGAGAAATTTTTCATGGAGGTGAGTGATGAAATTATCAATCCATGGAATGAAAATAGAAAGTCTGTAGTATTCTTCAGGAGTCTGTACGTTGAAATTTGATCTATAAATTTGTCTGGTGGCACGGCGTGGTAGAGTAATGTTTTCTCCATGCTGTTCCAGCTTCTTAACAGCTTGTTCAAACAGATGGTGAAACTCGTTCTCTGCGTTCTCTCGAATTATAGATATAGCTTTCAAAACGTCTTCTACGTCACTCACAGCAGTTGCCAGATCAAGGTTAACTTCCTGCAGCTTTTCACTCAGACGAACACTGTAGCTGAGTAATCTGTCAGCTGAAACAAGTGCTATGACAAACTGTGATGTTAACATTGAACATAACAAGGTATGAGCCTCTGTTGATGTCTCCTTGTCATTCCAGGTAGTAATCTCCTCCAGAGCGTCGATTACTTGATCAAACAATGAAACCATAACTGTGACGGCATCATGTCTCTCCACCCAACGAGTAGGGCATAACTTCTTCAGTTTTTTGGCACTGATTTCTGTCTCTTCCTGATTAGCTGCATTAATTTTGCTGGTGAGAACAAGGTTTCGTTTTGGTGTGTTGAAAAAACTAGAGATTTTCCCTATTATTCCAAAGCTGTTTCGGATATCCGGAACTCTAGATGAATAAGTTATGGCTAAGTTCAAACAGTGTGATGCACAATGAACGTAGGGGGCTTTGGGGTGTTGCTCATATATAATTGCTTGGGCGCCATTGTACTCTCCACTCATTGCAGAAGCTCCATCGAACCCTTGTCCACGGAGGAAAGACGTATCAATGTTGCAGTCTGCAAGGCCTTTAAGAATAGCATCTGCAATTGCTCGACCTGTAGTTTCAGTCAGGGGCACAAACTTAAGGAAGTTCTCCACTATCTTAAATTCAATTTTATACTTATCATTTGTTTCAAACCGTTTCAAATAACGAACGCAAAGTGTCATTTGCTCTACCGTTGCAATATCTGTGGTTTCGTCACATAAAACCGCAAAACATTTGGCCTCATTCACCTCAGTTGCTATGTGCTTCACAATGGAATCATTGCATGCTGAAATAATCTCATTTTGTATATTCCAACTTATGTAAGTTGCATTTTTTGCACAACCTTGTAGATGAGTTTTCAGTATTTCTTCTCCTGCATCAACTCGGAGTCGCAAAAGGGCTCTAAAATTTCCTTCGCCTTGGCATGGTTCTGACAATACGTCCAAATCCCCACAGTCTCTATGCCCTCTCATGGCCAGCCCTTGCCTTCCACAAAAAATCACTGTTTTGATAATAGGTTTAAGAATAGCCCTATTCTGCAAAACTTGTTTTTGCTTTCCTCTGTCCATTACTTGATCCACAGGAACCGTTTTTCCTTCCGTGACCCTTAAGAACTCATCGGCTTTGAGAACTGAATCCTTATGATAGAAAAATTTTTCATGTTGACTGAACTTCTCCAAGGCCTTCTTCCAATTATTAAATCCTTTTGAAACAAGTTGACCTGTAGCTTGTGTGGATCTTAAACCGACTTCATGGGGTGCAAAGAGAACACAAAATTTGCAATAGGCACTGTCCTCTGCCTTTGAGTAAGCTAGCCAGTTATGCTTACTCAGCCAAGATGAGCAGAACTTCCGAGTGTGGTGAGGTTTTCCTTGACTTGATACAGCACTAGTGACAGTAGCAGGAAAACTGTAATTTGCATATGGTTCCCAAAGATTTTTTAGCGCTGTTATCCTATCTTCATCTGTGAGGTTAGATTTCTTGACATAATTAGAAATATCTGCAGCCAGAATTTCTATTTCAACTGTGTTTGGTATTGTGTTTTGTCCTACCTTTACCTCCTCACAAGCGTTTGAAGACAGCCCGGGGTCACGGCTGTTGCTTGCTTCGACTGCAGCCTCATCAATGTAACAAGAGCTCAGGGAAACGTCGTTGGGAACGTCACTATTTTCAATCTTACTTTTTTTTTTTAAATAATTTCCCAGTGTCTGTTGGCCTAGCCCTTTTCGTTTTTCACTCATTGTCTTTTTTTTTTACCTTGCTCCTCAGTTATTCAAGAACAAAATTTGCTATATAGCCGAAATACGCACATAAACACACACACTGATCGTTAAAGATGCATTTCACTGTAAGATCAGTTGAAAGTTCAGGACCATTATTAAATTCAGCTATTCACCACGCAGGCCCTCGTTCCGAAACTACCAATTCACTGTTATCACCTTGTGTCGTAACGTCGCACTTTATTTCAACTCACAGCAACACTTAATTCGCGAAGCGTTGGCACGATCTATTTATTCACTTCCACAATTTTCTCACTGGGTAAACGAAATCCTCGAGTTTTCGAGCGAACAGCCGCTTCCCCGCCGTTCACTCTTTATATAGGGCCACGGAGGCGCCTGTGACGTCACTCTACACAGCACTGGTATAGTACGACTATAGCGAGAAGGCATTTGGGTCACGTGATTTTGGACGAGTCCATTAGTTAAATTCAATCACAGGTAGAAACGTCTTAAGAAGAACGGGTTTCCAGAATTGGCGCCTTTAGTGCGAATTAATTTATAATTTGTACAGTACGATAAAGAGCTTTATATGTATAATTACATTCAGTGTAAGTGTTGGGATATGCTGGAATTGTTTTCTTCACAATGATTAAAATTATTTATTACAATAATGGTTGTAAATGTTTTTTTTTTATACTTTCTCGAAGGCAGACCTAGTTCTCCCTTGTGCTGACAGCGCCCTTCGCGTTTTGCTTTGTCAGCCCAAGGGGGGGGCCAGGGCCCCCTCGGCCCCCCCCGTGGGTGCGCCACTGGTATCGCCCTGTACATTTCACGTGCTATTACCCTCTGTGAAGCGAAGCCTTTTTTAAACGTACTTGCACGTGTTTAGCCTCATACTGGCTCCCTCCCAACTCGCACTCGATAGGGCCCAGCGTTTTTCAAACTTTTGAAATGAATTTTGAGAAACATATTTATTTATATTTGACAAATAGTGGACATTTTGTGTAAAATTGTTTTCGTATTTATAACCAAACTCAGTTTAATTAGTCATCAAAACTTTAATTGTTATAATAAGAATAAAATACCTTTCTTTTTCAATAAAATTTTAGAGGAAACATTTTTTTTTTAAATACCCCACAAATACCCCAGCTCGCTTTGGACCCATGTGTTCCTTTGCTTTTAAGCGTTGCATAACCACGCTTGATACAAGTTATGTCACTGTATTGAATATAGATTTTTGGTTTCAGGAATTTTGTCATACTATTTGTCTTTCTAAAATGTTTTCCTTAAAACATGTTTCTTAGACTGTTCTATGTATAGAGATTAGATAATCTTGAAATATCTGTTTCTCAGAATCTTTTATAGATTGAAATTAGGTAATGACTGATATGGATTCAAAAATTATTCCTGAATCATCTACTTCTCAATATTTGCTATTGGTAGAAATTAGATGATGACTGATATGAATTCAGTATCAAAATTAGGAGGGGATCGGAGGTTCATTAAGGATTACAAATTTGCAGTCTTTATTTTCTGATTCATAAACTTTTCTTGAAACATCTATTTCTCATGATTGGCTACAGGTAGATTATGACCGAAATGAATTTAACATGGAATTTAAAAGGAAGTAGGGAGAGTTCACTGAGGATTTCCACTTCCGGTTGTGGATATACCACTTCCTGTTTTTCGAAAATTCGTATGTCTGTATGAAATAAGTATTATACAAAAAATAACAAGAAATATTAATAATGCATTGATTATGAAATGCTTTCCAACTGAAATGCAATTTTATTTAAACATCTCTAAAATGCGATACATTCATCGGTGCTATTTTTTTAATTATCACAATAGTACAATAATTTATACTGAAAAAAGGCAATGCTATAAAATCGTCTGCTTCTCTATGTAAAATCAATGAATATTTCATTCATATCATTTATATTACAGACTATAGAGCTAAATAATTTTGCGTTAGAAAAATTCAGTAATTCTTATACAACTCATCTTGTAATCACTTAATTTGTTTATATTCTGCAGCCATTAAAATTAGGCTTAGTTGTAGAAATAATCAAAATTTAATGATCATTTAAACTAAAAAATATTGTAATTGCATTGGCGCGGAATATAGATGCACAGAAATGTCGCAAAGATAAAGCGATTTTAGGACGGATGCAACACTAATTATAAATTTAACAGATCCTTAAAAATCACGATTTGACGCATCGGAAAAAAAATGGATGCCATATTTTATTTTGCAATGAGTCACGTGATCTCTTCATAGGTGTAATTATTATTTTAATTTTTATATTAAAAACTACCAAACCTATTTTGCGGAATTTTTTTTATATATTTAATGGAATAATTTGTATATTTTCTAAAAATTTCGAAGCAATTTGTGAATTTCAACTTTGTTTTAAAAAATGTTTAAAAAATAAGGTCCCATAGGGTTCAATGTATTTCACTTTTAGAACCCGGGTTCAATCCAAAACTAATTGGGTGATATTATTCATTTATATTCCTATAGGTTCCACAGACCGTCTGAACAACATACTAAAATTTCATTTTGATAAAGTACTTTTTACGGCAGTTATCGTGCGAACGGGCAGACAGACAGAATGAACAAAGTTGGATTGGATTTGAAGTGGATCACGTGATTTTGAAGTGGATCACGTGATACTTTCATATCATGGTCACGTGATCGTTTCATATAAGAGGTGTTATTATTATTTTAATTTTTATTTAAAAAACTACTGAATATATTTCGCTGAATTTTTTTTTATATATTTTATGGAAGAATTTGAATATTACCTAAAAATTTCGAAGCAATTTGTGAATTTTAAATCCGCTTAAATAAAAAATGTTTGAAAAATTAGGTCCCATAGGGCTCAATGTATTTCATTTTTTCAACCCGCGTTCAATCCAAAACTAATTGGGTGATATTATTTATTTACATTCCCTTATGTCCCAAAGACCGTCTTAACAACATACTAAAATTTCATTTTGATAAAGCCATTTTTACGACAGTTCTCTTGCGAACGGACAGACATACATACATACAGACAGAATGAACAAAGTCATAAACACTTTTCAACTATGTTGGATAGTGTTAAGAAAAATGCTTATTCGTTTCGTCAAAACGGAAGTGTATATGCACTATTTACCACCATATTAAGGCTTCTTCAAAAATCCCCTCTTTTAATTTGTAATATTAACCTAAAATTAAACATTCCTTTAAGAAATGGTTATAATTTCTCATAATTCTTTACAATGCATTTTGATTCATTGACTTTGCAATGCATGTTTCTTTAGAAAATGATAGGCCTGAAAGCAAAGTATCATCCCTGCATGAAGGGCTGTGTGTGTGTGTGGAAGGGGGGGGGGATAGCATTTTTAGTTTCTTTAGTTCAATTCCTTTTCTGCGGCAAAATGTTTTTGAATTTTCTTTATATTTTTATACCCAAACCATAGCACTGGAAAAACATATCAGTGGAGGATTTGGTTTTCCTGTGCAACAAAGGCTAAAAGTACAGGAAAAATATATTTCTCGATTTTATGTATTTAATAAAAGTGAATGTTATAGCATCCAATGTTCGTAGAGGGAATGTTTACAATAAGTTTTCTATACTCGTAATGTATTCAAAATTCTTGCATCAATGCGCAAGTAGTAAATCAATGTAATGTAATTCGCCTTTTTTACTTTCCCATATAATATATAGAGGAAGTATTGTTTTCATGAACATTTCCGAATTCGAGTTCTGTCTGTCTGTCTGTCTGTCGTTGATATTTTGTGTACACGGTGGCAGTCACAAATAGTTTTGGATTTTCACGAAACTTTATATCCTGTTTTGTTATCGAAAAGTCTAGAACTAGATAGAATTTTTAAAAATTCGAGTGAAAACTTCAAAATTTATTCGAAATTTTATATTTTTTTAACATGGCAGCATAGGGCAGAATTTGATATAATCACGAACAAAAGGGGTTATTCATGGCTCAATGATCACAAGACTTAATAATTTTGATTCTTGTTGTAAAGTATAGCCGTGATACAATTTTTGTGTTCGTGACGTCATTAGCCCTCTCTGTGGGGGTAGTACCCCCCAAAGGGGTCCATTTTCAAGTATGGTATAAAAAAATATTTTTTCAATTCCTTTAAAGTGAAGGGAATTGTAATCATTTGGACAAAAGATACCGATTTTTCAAAATTTTATTTGTAAAATTTGGAACCCCCCCCTCCCCCGCAAGCTACTAAAAATGGATTCTGGTATCAGAAAGTTGAGTTGAGCCCTCACTACAGATAATTGTAGTTCAATTTTGTGATAACGTTAAGCTGTGATCTTTTTGTTGCCAAGATAAAAACATTCAATGTGTAGTACAATTGGTCAACGAAAAAAAATAAAAAAATCCGAACACCGCTCATTATTTAGGCTCTTAGTGTCGGACAACCAAACCAAAGGTATCATTAAACTCTTAATAATGTTTATGCAAATTAAATGTACATTTATTTAAAATAAAGGGTCATCTTCATATTGAGTTGTTTATTATTTCTAAAAATTCACATAGCAACACTTTTTTTTTTTTCCATCATAAGATTTCTTATGTCAGTAATATGCTAAATATAAATTTGTGTGAGTTTCTGACCAGAAATATGGAAAAAAATAATTCAGGGTCAGTTTCCATATTTAAGGTAGTAAAATGAAGGTCATGTACACTCTACAGTTATACGTTTTCAAAACTCTTGCATTCGTCGATATGGTACTTTCTATAGAAAAACATCCTCTCAAAATAAGTTTGTGGGGTCTCAAACTCGAGAATCTTGGGGGCAACGTAGACGATATGTTACAATCGTCTGGGGTAAGGCTCTTGTATACAGAAGCCTTAGTTATAGGAGCCTAAGTTATAGGAGCCTTAGTCTGGGGAGAGGAATCTAACCACAATGTTAAAAGACTTGAGAATTTTCCTTTGAACCCCCTAAACTAGAGTTGATAGAACTAGACTTGATAGAACAGGGGAAAAGTTAAGCAAGTAGGGTATTTCAAAGGGCTATAGACACACCTAATCAATCTTTTTTTTTTTTTTTTTTTTTTTTTCTTTTAAATTAGCTAAAAGCTAAAATAATTATTTTATTTTCTAGAGTGCATATGGAAAGGAAAAGTATTGTATCAGATGGAAACACTGCAAAGCAAAATGGAAATATGTATCTATGTAGAATTCCTTCATAAAAAGATTCTACCTTGATAATTTTGGTGTTTCCTTCTAGAGGTTTTTTTTTCATCAAAGTTATATAAAAAGCATTTGGATTCTTTATTTTTGCATTTTTTACATTTTGCTTTTTTTACAAAAATTATATCTTAATTAAACGAAGTTTCAAAAGAATTCTTTGCCTAGAAGTACTTTAAGAAATAAGATCTAAAAGCAAATATTTGTTTTGTCAGTAATGGAGAAATTTTGTAGAATGCTGCTCAGGTATTAACGAGAATTTTGATCGAATTCCAGAAATATGCATAGGAGTAGCAAGATGTGGGCCCCAGAATTGGGTTAAGATTGAATAAAATTATTTTCTAAAAGAAGGGCAAGAAAATTTTAATAAGTTTTTTCTGGAAAAATGGCTAAAAAAATAAATCTTTATTAAAATCAAGGAACAAAACAATAAATGATGCCATTGCTATTTCTTAATACATGTTATTAACCCAGATTTTACTTTTTAGCTTTCGCTGTTGGATAATTGCACCTGCATGTCAAATGTGAATGTTGTCGGATGGACAGTTCAAATTGAAAAACAGTTGGGATTACCAGTGCTGTGAATACAATTTTCACCCCCTCCCTACTACATCATATTACTTTCCTTATATACAATAATGTATAAGGAAAGTATTGAGATGGGGTCAAAAATTCGAATTCGAGTTTTCGACGGGAGAGCACGTTTCAAGCATTCCTGATCACGAATTGAACATTTTTAAAGTGATGTCTGTGTGTGTGTGTGTCAGTGAGTCTGTGGAAACGATAACTGGCGAATGAATGGACCGATTTGAACGAAATTTGGTACAAAAATTACAATCTGTAAACACTGGAAGCCTATTGTTTTTATACGCAATCGAATGTTCAGAACTCCCCTAAATTTTCGAGTGAAATTTTGAAAAAAATCGTCAAAAAATCAAAACCTCTAATAAAGTTACGCAAATAGACATTTCTTATGTAATTTTTCATTAGAAAACGATTGACATAAATTTTAGAACGCTAACATGAACCGTTCTCGAGAAATTGCACATTTTTAAAAAAATTATCTAAAAGTCATATAAAATAAAAAAAAGTATTTCCTATTGAGAAACATGTTCACTTTTCATATGTAATACCATGCGATAAATTTGGCGACATCATTCTCGTGGATCTAGCTCGTTCCACTCATGAAAAAAGGTACTTTGAGTAATACTTTTGTATTTGAACGCCAATAGTCATTTATCTGCTGTAAGAATAACTTATTTCTCGTCCATAACGCTTGGCGAGATTTTGCCAACGAATTTGGTGGAATATCGCCAACTTGGAGACTTTTTAAAATGTTGCTGAATTAACGAAAAACTCACCAAATGGATAAAAATGACGCTAAATCAATGAAAATGACGACTCATTGACGAAAATTCAATATCTTGGAAAGAATATAAATATCTACTATAAAAATAATCTATTTTTTTACTGTAAAAGTAGTAAATTCATTGCATTATATAAGGAACGTCATGTGCTGCCCACATCAGATTTTTTATATATTGTGTTTAGCCGATTGTTGAAACAGAATTAAAGCAGTACTGGTTTATCTTTTAATACCATTTTAATGCTTTCATTTTAGCATATATTGATCGAATTCCATACTTTATATAAATTTGTTTACAAACGGAACCAGGAAGTCTCTTTCTTCAGATCTGCACATGAAGATAATTTTGGGATAATTAAATTTAAATTAAATTAGGATAATTAACTTTAAATATTAAATAGAATGTTTTGAATAACAATATCAAATAAATACTATAAGAATTTGCACATATTTGTGAATTTTAATTTTTTTTGTTATATATTGGGTTGGAGGGAAAGTTATGTCGTATTTTAAATAGGCAGGTGATTTTTCTTGTAAATAAAAAGAACATCTGTAATAAGTCGAGAAATTGCAGAAGAGTTTGGCATTCATCATACAACTGTTAGAGATCACATTAAATCTCTTGGGTTTGTGTTAAAGCAAAGTTTTTGGGTTCCACATGAATTAACGGAAAAGAATTTGTCTGATCGTGTAAGAATGTGTTCATCACATCTGATTAGACACAATGTGGAGCCGTTTTTGGACAGGCTGGTTACTGGAGATGAAAAGTGGATTCTTTACGAGAATATTAAGACAAAAAAATCTTACTGCAAACCAGGAACATCATCAGCAACAGTTCTAAAACCAAGTATCCTTCAACGAAAAGTACTGCTTTGTTTGTGGTGGGACAGGAAAGGTCCAGTGTACTACGAGTTGCTGAAACAGGGGAAAACCATCAACGCGGATCTGTACTGCAATCAGATGGATAAATTGAATGCATCTATCAAAGAAAAAAGGCCAGCATTAGCGTCCAAAAAAGGAATAGTGTTCCACCACGATAATGCTTGCCCGCATACTGCAATGGTGACACAACAAAAACTGAATGCGTTAGGATGGGAAGTCCTTAGTCACCCACCGTATTCATCTGACATTGCACCATCTGATTATTACCTGTTCAGATCTCTGCAAAATTATCTAACGGGAAAAACATTCACGTCTCTTGAAAGTGTTTCTAAGGCAGTTGCTGACTATTTTAACTCCAAGGATGAGAACTTCTACAAAACAGGAATTCACAGGTTATCTGAAAGATGGCAACAGGTTGTAACAAATAACGGAGCATATATAATTGATTAATATTAAACACATATTTTTATAAATGAATTCAAATATTTTCTTTAAAATACGACAGAACTTTCCCTCCAACCCAATATTTCTTATCAAGAATGGGTATACTGGCAGTGTTACATAAAATGCATCTTCAAAGCTAACTCTCATTAACATTTTATGGAATAGTTTACGTTAAAACATAGTTGCATAATATACAAATTGCAATAAAATATTCTTTGCGGTTATCGTTATGCTTTCTAAATGTAGTTAATAATTCGAAAGTCATTAAAAAATTATAGTATTATTTCTATTTTTAATGAGATAGCCCAAATCTCTTGTGCACCACATAAAGTTCCAAGAATGAAAATTTAGTCATTGTCTGCGTATTTTTCATAGTAATTCCTCAACAGAAGAAATATATGCAGTTAGTTTAATTTGCAATTTCACCATTTATTGTTGTCGATTTCAACTTTTGAATGAAATTAAAATTACTTTATATAAAAAACGTGTATAAAATAGTAAACATAAAGTTCAAGTTATATAACGAGAAAGCATTGATCTAAGCTGAATTAACTTTCAAATTTGTCATTTCACTTTAAATTATGGATTTTTTTCTAACACAAATATAAAATTCTGATGTGGGCAGCACATGACTTTCTATATATACAATGCAATATATATAATATATATATTCAATATATATAATTCAATATATATATAATGCAATGAATTTACTACTTTTACAGTAAAAAAATAATGTATAAGATCCACTATCGTTAAATTGCACATTTGGCGATTTACCGGATGACAGCATGTAAAACTATTTCAAAGTACTCAATTAATTTATACGAGTATTTCGCGCAACTCTAAATAAACAATTATCAATATTGATAGCATCCTCAATAAGCGATATAGTCCATATACTCGTATTAAAATATTTTAATGATTAATTCATAAATTAGGCCTTTATTTTTATTAATTTAGCGTCATTTTTTGCAATTTTGACGATATCTTTTGTCAATCTGGGGCGAAATATCGTCAAGTTGGCGATATTTTGCTAAATTATTCGCCAAGTTCGCCAAATGCATCACCAAGTGTTAGAGACAAACGGAGAGAAGAGCATTTCTTATATACCCGTCATATGGCAGAAATCAGAAGTTGCGAAACATTACTTTCCATATGGCGTCGTTTTTATTAATTTGGCGACATTTTTGTCACTTTGGCAACATTTAAAATAGTCGCCAAGTTGGCGACGTCCCGCTAAATTTCTCGCGAAGCGTTACGGACGGAGAAATGGGTTATTCTTATAGTCTACTCTAATGTTCTTTCCAAGATATTGAACTTTCATCAATTAGTCGACAATTTCGCTAATTTGGCAACATTTAAAAATATCGCCAAATTTCAGACATTTCGCCAAATTCGTCGCCGAAATCCCGCCAAGCGTTATGGACGGAGATTAAGTTATAATTACAGCAGATAAAGGATTAATGGCGTCCAAATACAAAAGTATTCCCCAAAGTACCTTTTGTCATGAATGGAATGAGCTACGTCCACGACAATGATGTCACCAAATTAATTCATGGTATTACATATGAAAAGTGAACATATATCACAATAGTTAATATTTTTTTTATTTTATGTGATTTTTTGTTACATTTATTTGAAAAATATGCAATATCTCGAGAACGGTGCATGTTAGCGTTTTAAAGTTTAAGTCAATCGTTTTCTAATGAAAAATTACACAATAAATTACCATTTACGTAACTTTATTAAAGGTTTTGATTTTTTGTGATTTTTTTCAAAATTTCACTGGAAAATTTATGGGGGGGGGGGGGGGGAGTTCTAAACATTCGATTGAATTTTAAGAACAACAGGCTTCCAAAATTTACAGTATGTAATTTTGTTCCAAATTTCGTTCGAATCGCTCCATTCGTTCGTGAGATGTCGTCTCTACAGACTCATTGACGCACACATACACAGAAATTATCTCAAAAACGTTTGATTCGTGTTCAGGGATGCTTGAAACGTGCTCTCCCGTCGAAAACTCGAATTCGAATTTTCGACCCCGACATTATACTTTCCTTATGCATTATACTATGTATATAAGGAAAGTAATAACAATGTCTGATCACTCGTGCAAATATGAAGATTCCAAACTTTGCATTGCGCTGCAATTTTAAAAATTTTCTTCTGGGTATTTTTTATCGGAAATTAATTGATGGTCGTCCCCAAACTTAAGTTAGGTAGTTTTAAATATATGTTTGTATTTTAATAAGTACTGAAAGAATAAACTAAAATTTTACACACAATGTTTTTCCGACCGTCCAAATAGATGCTCATGTCCTTGTTGACGAGTCGGACGGTCTGGGTCTTCAACACAATGTTTTTAACTCGACGTTGGCAACTCCAGGGGACACTGATTGATTTCAGTTTTTTCCGACGTTCCATCTCGAGAATTTGTACCAATCTATATACTATTAAAGTTTTTGCAATACTGTTCATCACGAAAGATTTTACTGTCATTCTCGTTCTCTGTTTTTTAGTTATTGTTAATTCATATTGTTAATTGCGAAACATTTATTTTTCTTTTAATAGAAACGAAATAAAAAAATGTGACAATAACTTAATTGTTATTTAGTCTTTACATCCTATTCGTATACAAGGCATATTTTTGCTGGTGGTACTGAAATTTTTGAAATTTTATTTGGACCTAACGCATTTATGGAAAAGCTGAGAACCTTTGTTCTAGAGCATTATCTAATGAGTAGGAATGAATCTACAGCAAAATTGTCGGATACGTTAATTATTTGAGACAATAGCGTTGTTGTTGTCAGATACGTTAATTATTTGAGACAATAGGATAGTTGTTGTGGGATACGTTAATTATTTGAGACAATAGGGTTGTTGGTAAATGACTGTTCAGTTCAGAAAGACTAAGATAAGCAACACTTGCGTGCACAGGAATCCAACGTACAACCTTTTTAAAATGCCCTCGATAAGCAATAATTCGCATTTGAATTTGAGAAAGATTACTTCCGCGTATTTAGCCAATCACTGCAGGTTGCGCCGTGTTTCAGGCTCTGATGGTACGACAGTTTGACAGATATTTATTGCCTTCCATATACGCATTTCGTGAGTTCCTGATGTCGATTCGCACTAATTAGGTAATCTTCTACAACTTTATAACTCACATTTTTCTTTTATTACTTTCCTTATATGCATAATGTATAAGGAAATTCGATGGGAGAGCACGTTTCAAACATCCCTGATCACGAATCGAACATTTTTGAGGTGATGTCTGTGTGTGTGTGTGTCAGTGAGTCTGTGGAGACGATATCTCACGAACGAATGGAGCGATTCGAATGAAATTTGGTACAAAAATCACAATCCATGAATACTGGAAGCCTATTGTTTTAAAACACAATCAAATGTTCAGAACCCCCTAAATTTTCGAGTACATTTTTGAAAAAATCATCAAAAAATCAAAACCTTTAATTAAAGTTACTCGAATAGACATTTCTTACGTAATTTTTCCTTAGAAAACGATTAACATAAATTTTAGAACGCTAGCATGAACCGTTCTCGAGATATTGCACATATTTCAAATAAATTTAAAAAAAAAATCCCATGAATTAAAAAAAAAATATTAACTGTTGAGAAACATGTTTACTTTTGATATGTAATATCATGCGATAAATTGGGTGACATCATTCTCACGGATCTAACTCGTTCCATTCAGGAGAAAAGATAATAATTTTGTATTTGAACGCCAATAGTCATTTATCTGCTGTAAGAATAACTTATTTCTCCGCCCATAACGCTTGGCGATATTTTGGCGACGAATTTGGTGGAATGTCGCCAACTTGGCGACTTTTTTAAATGTTGCTAAATTAGCGAAAAACTCTCCAAATGGATGAAAATGACTCTAAATCAATGAAAATGACGACTAATTGAAGAAAATTAAATAGCTTGGAAAGAATATAAGTATCTACTATAAGAATAACACGTTTTTAAATTGTAAAAGTAGTGAATTCATTGTATTATATAAGTGAAGTCATGTGTTGCCTACATCAGGTTTTTTTGCTTTGCTGCGGAGTTCGTTATGCTACCTTTTTAAATTCTCCACTAGGAGCGCTGCAGTTATTTTTATTCGATCGGGCATTGTATAAAAACTTATGTATATTAAACTTATGTATATTACTTTTTTTTGCAATTTATATAAAATAAATATCAAATTGCTAATGTCAACAATATTTAATTTTATTTACATAGGTAGTCGGTTTGATCTCACCGTGCGGTCAAATCAGTTTTTAAAATCTTTTATTAAATTCCTTATGACTGATGGTTCTCTGTCTCTGTCTGTCTATTTCAATTTCTTTGATGGCATTTTTAGCATACTCTCCTACGTCCTAAAGATCTAAAATTTGGTACACAGCTTATTTCAGTTCAACATTTTAAACAACATCTATTAAAGTTTGTGGGATCCTCGAAAAATAGACGCGGCATTTTTGTGAAATCGCCCGCAAAATAATTTTCTTCGCTTCTATAGAAATACATGATTCCTTTGTTGAAAGATAGTTAAAAATTATTAATATGCAACTTTGATATGATTATATATATATATATATATATATATATATATATATATATATATATATATATATCAGAAAAATGTAATAATAAAAATAATCAATTCAAGTAATCATGAAATATTAACATCACCATAGAAGCAAAACCACGGCCATAATGCCGATAATAGAAAAACATAGCACCGGCCCAAATTCAAAGATTAACCAGAATTAAATTCATCTTCAAGTCTGAGTATTTAATTCTAATTAACACAAACAAATGCCTGTTTCAGATTGTGCAATAGTACATTACTATAAATGCCCAAACTCAGACTACAGGCACCAAAAGGTGAGAAATTGAAGATAAGAAAATTTAGGAAATCTATTATTACCATGAGAGAGGAACCCTACTTCTTTCACTACATGTAATTGCTATCAACCACAACAGAATGAAAAATATCGAGAAGCACCGGAATGAATATGACGAAATACAACCTAGGAGGCAGAACATATTTTCACAGCGACCCGTCCAGTGGTCAGAGCCGGAGACAGGACAATTACCCATATAAGTAAAACAGAATATGAACATGAAACATAGATGAAAATTCTTAATGAACAAGTGATTCAAAGAAGAAATGGATAAACGAGAATGCCACTATACACCATTATAAGGGCGCTCAAATCGTAGTATCAAACTGGCTAAAGTTACAATTTTTTAGCGAAAATAAAATTCAAAACATTAATGTTAATGTATCTTATTTTCCGATTTTTTATTTTTCTAATTTTTTTTAGTTTTCATTATTATTCATTTTTATTTAATCATATAATTAATAAATAATTATAATAATTTTTTTTCTTTTATTTTCCTCCCATATTATTAGCCACTTCATATGGAAAAGTTGTCTTGGATGTTATCGAGTGGAATTTGATACACTGAGTTAATAATTTTAATAACGAATTTGGGAGGATATGCAATATTAGTCGCTGTACTCAATAATTCCATAAAATGCGCTAATTTATAATTTTCATCACAAATTTTATTGATTCTAAGAACCTGGTTTATTATAATTTTTCTAAAAACTGATATATGCAAACAAGAGTCAAAGTGTTGAAATTTTTATGTATTAAATTTAAAATCTTGTCTTTATCATATAAGTTTATAGCCAGATTACAATTTTGTAAATCTAAATTCAAATCTAAAAAGTTTGCAACATTAGAGTCATTATTAATTGCATTTAATTGTAAATTATTAGGATAAAAGTTGAATACTATAGGGATATTATTATGGGATACACATAATATATCATCTAAATAGTTCACTGAACAACGAACTCATATTATAAAAAATCTGTCGAGGGCAACACATGACTTTCCTTATATAATGCGATGAATTTACTAATTTTGCAGCAAAAGAAATCGGTTATTCTTATAGTATATACTTATATTTTTTCCAAGATATTGAATTTTCAACAATTAGTCGTCATTTTTATTGATTTAGCGTCAATATTATCCATTTGGCGAGATTTTTGTCAATTTGGCAACATTTAAAAAGTCGCCGAGTTGGCGACATTCCGACAAATTCGTCGCCAAAATATCGCCAAGCGGTATGGACGGAGAAATAAGTTATTCTTATAGCAGGTAAATGACTATTGGCATTCAAATACAAAATTATTACTCAAAGTATCTTTTCTCATGAATGGAATGAGCTAGATCCATCAGAATGATGTCACCAAATTTATCGCATGGTATTACATATGAAAAGCGAACATGTTTCTCAACAGTTAATTTTGTGTTTTAATTTATGGGATTTTTTGATAAATTTATTTGAAAAATGTGCAATATCTCAAGAACGGTTCATGCTAGCGTTCTAAAGTTTATGCCAATCGTTTTCAAAGGAAAAATTACATAAGAAATGTCTATTTGCGTAACTTTATTAAAGGTTTTGATTTTTTGATGATTTTTTCAAAATTTCACTCGAAAATGTAGGGGGGTTCTGAACATTCGATTCCGTTTAAAAACAATAGGCTTCCAGTATTCATAGATTGTGATTTTTGTACCAAATTTGATTCGAATCACTCCATTCGTTCGTGAGATAACTTCTCCACAGACTCACTGACACACACACACTCACACACATACAGACATCACCTCAAAAATGTTTGATTCCTGATCAGGGATGCTTGAAACGTGCTCTCCCGTCGAAAACTCGAATCCGAATTTTCGACCCCGTCACAATACTTTCCTTATACATTATGTATATAAGGAAAGTAAAAATAGCTTAGAGCTGGTGGAAAACATAAAACAACTTCAAGATATTTATGAAATTAGAACTTTTGATTTTAAAGACCTATTTAATAACACAGTATTTATATAAAGTAATAATTTTATATGAAACATATGCTAAATCTCAAAACCTCACAATTACAAAATTTAAAACTTTATTAAAATTCATTCTGTACAACCAGGATTTATCTCAGGGTACTTGCAATTACAAGTTAACACAGGGAATTCCACAGGGAAGAATCTTATCCACCATTCTGGTAAATTTATATCTACACTATTATGAATTTAAGCACAACTTCCAAAGTCATATCAAGCATCGTTTCATTGATGATCTCATTACTATAAAGATTTCCAAAGATGCACCAACGTTAACATTTCAATTTTATCCTCCCAATTTACAACTATAATAATTATAATAATTTTTTTCTTTTTTTATAATTATTATAGTTGTAAATGAAAATGTTTACTCTTCACCTTGGATCAACTATTTTGATGTTAGTTCACTACTCCAATCTGAAGACAAACTTAAATTTAAGATCTATGACGAAGCAGCTTCATACACATTCAAAGTCAGCAAACTTCAGCATTTTTCATCAAACCTTTCAAAATCATTGTTTAAAAATATCATTAATAATCAATTAATGCGAATCAAAAAGTTAAGTTCACCATGCTTTTATGAGGAACATATTAAAAAATTAATAACATCCCCAAAGAAAATAAATACTCTCCACATCTTATTTATTCCTTTATAAAAAAACAATTTTGAAACCAAACTCAAATTACAGAAAGTTATTGATACGTCAGTCTCGTTAGCTTTTGAATAAATGAAATTACTATTCATCAAGAAGTTACCACTAAGTGTATACACATATCATCTACCAGTATACATTTTTATTTGGGTTTAAATAAATTAAAATAAATTTTGCATACTTAAATACTGTGTTTATTTATTGAGTGCCATTAATAGCTTTTATGCATTTATTCAAACTTTGGATCATTTTGATGATTCAGCCTATTCCTTTTCTTCTTGTTGCATTCTTTAACTATGACTTTGACTATCATCATTTCTTTAGTAGTTTCATTGACTCTATGGAGAGCAGAGTTGTGACTGATCCCTAAAAGATTATATGTGAAAATGGTAAAACCTTTTATTATATATATATATATATATATATATATATATATATATGTACATACACTCACGGACAATGCAAGTTACTCACCAAGAAGAAAGCATAGGATGGACCTGAAATTTTATTGATGGAAAGATACAGATGAATGATATACATGACCATACAAACAGCGCAGCAGAACACGTACAGAGGGAGCTGTGATACACAGTCCGGCCATCCTCAATAACGCGTTGCACCGCCTCGTGTTGCGATACAAGCAGCAATATGGTCAGGCATGGTGTCGAACAGACGTTTGATGTTGTCCCGCGACAGACGAGTCCACACTTGTCGGACGTTACGTTCCAAATCTCGGAAGATTGTTGCAACGAGGCAGCTGGCTTTTCAGCTAGTCCCACACATGTTCGATAGGGGGACGGGTCTGGGGAGCGGAAAGGCCATGGAAGTGTCTGGACATGACTCAGGCGACCCGAGCCTTGTGCATCCGGGCATTTTCCTGCTGTAATTGCACCTGGAATCCAAGAAACGAATGGGAGAACATGGGACCGTAGAATCTCATCCACGTACCACTGGTCCGTCAGTGTTCTAGGTACCACTACTAGAGTGGATCGGTTGCCGTAGGCTATGGCCCTCCAGTCCATGACTCCTGCAGTGGGGCTGGTGTGGCGCTCGATAACGAGGTTGGGATTGTGGCGTTGTGCAGGGGACCTCCACACCCGGACACGTTGATCATCGGTTTCCGAAGCGAAGCGGCACTCATCGCTAAACACACATCGCCAATCTGTGGCGTTTCATTTTGCTCTGGCCCGGCACCATTGCAACCGGAGCCGCTGATGTTCCCGTGTTAACGGAAGCACATGTAAGGGGCGCTAGGATTGCAGATTCGCTTCCTTCAGGCGTCTAGATATGGTTCGTGCACACAGGAGTCGCTACGTGTGCCTGTATCGGGGATCGGGTCGCCGTGGGCTCTATACGTGCCTGCCGCACGATCATTCGATCCTCTCTACTCGAGGTATGCCTGCTCCGTCCGGAGCCGGTCCTCCATGTCTGGGAGGCGTTCCGTGACCATAGCTCCCAACACCGTCGGAAGGTATAGTCCGAACGATCCACGTGACGTGCTTATATCGACGTTTCTGGCATCTACCGATCATTCTTTTCAATCCGTACTTGTGCTTGCGTCGGCCGCAGCTTCTAGAATTGATGGGGCGTCGACTACACGCCGATTTATGAGGCCGTTGGCTCATGCTTGCAGCGTCACTTACGGGTGCACGGTCATGCGCACTCACACCAGACTGGGATCATTTTCATACCAGCCTGCTCTCTAGCTATTTACATCATTTTGCAGTTATACCATGTTTTTTTCTTGGTGCGCAACTTTCATTGTGAGTATATATATATATATATATATATATATATATATATATATATATATATATATATATATATATATACACACATATATATATATATATATGCATATATATATATATATATATATATATATATATATGCATATATATATATATATATATATATGCATATATATATATATATATATATATATATATGCATATATATATATATATATATATATATATATATATACATATATATATATATATATGTATATATATATATATATATGTACATATATATATATATATATGTATATATATGCATATATATATATATATATATATATATGCATATATATATATATATATATGTATATATATGCATATATATATATATATATATATATATGTATATATATGCATATATATATATATATATATATATATATATATATATATATATATACATATATATACATATATATATATATATATATATATACATATATATACATATATATATATACATATATATACATATATATATATATATATATACATATATATACATATATATATACATATTATATATATATATGTATATACATATATATATATATATATATATATATATATATATATATATATATATATATATAAAAAGAAGAAAAGAAAAAAGAAAAAAAAAATGTTTAACGTGTGACACTGATCATGGCGAGTTATGAATAAAAGATTTTGCTCCCCAAAGCAAACTTCATAGTGAAAAAGACTAGCTTTGTTTCCCATTCCATTTTAAAGCAGCAGATGAATAAGTATTAGCTTCCCGGTTCTTTGATATAATAAAATAATGCTATTTGAACTTTACAAAAATGCCCTCAAGTACGTAAAAATTGTACTGGAAAGCTCGCACAACTCATGGAATTTCAGCTCATTATCCTTCGTTTGAGTAAAAAGCTTTGTTGCATATTCATACAATATACATACAGGCACGCACACAGATTTGTTTTCCCCTCAAAATATTTGTAATTTCATTTCAAAAGATTTTCTTCCTAAAATATTAACGGCAACTCTAACTGTACATGTCGTTTTTCCTTCAAGTTACAGTTGAAGCAAAGAAAGTGGAGTAGAGGAGAGGTTTGAAACGACGGTTCGAGCGACAAACGGATTCGAACACATTTTACTCCTGAAGTGAACAAAATTTTTCTTCTGCAAAAAATTGTTTCTAATTGGAACAAAAAATCCAGAAAGTGAGACTCCACTCGATTTTCTCATATTGTGTTTGCAAATGTTTTTTAATTTTTTTTTATTCTTTACAAATGTTTTTAGATTCGTGTTATTTATCCTTTAAAAATGGTATTTTATTTCTCCAAAATGCTTTTTTTTATTGTTTAAAAATGTTATTTCAATTCTAAAAAAAAAATAGTTAACAAAAGTCAGCCACTCAGATCAATTGGATGTTTTCGACTGATTTGTATTAAAATATACTATTTTAATAATATTTATATCCATAGTGATGTTCTCTTTCTCATTTTTATGTATAGACTCTGCTATTACCATACTAATAGAACCCACCTAAATGGGACATTTCTAAAGTTAACATCACACTTCCATTGCAGATAACAGCCTCCATGGACCGATTTCGCACTTTGTATGGGCTCGTCAGCACAGAATAGTCAAAGAGCGGTCATGTCCAGTTTTCGCACTGAAGATAGAAATGGCAAAAATTTTCGGGATGTAATATTTGCTTACAAAACCTTATTTACGTAGCATTTTACGGCGTGATCTAACTTTTTATTGAATGTCAAGCCCTATATTTAACGAAAATATGCCTCATAAAATTACATATAAAATAACTCATTTGTTAATTGTAACAATGTTTAATTTTTAACATTTTTACAGATTTAGAACGTAAATTGGCAATGTTTCGAGAATAGCGCTTTAGAAGCTTTTTAAATGACACCCTACCCTTTTAATGTAAATTACTTAAAAAATAACTATTACTTTCCTTATATACATAATGTATAAGGAAAGTATTGTGACGGGGTCGAAAATTCGAGTTTTCGACGGGAGAGCACGTTTCAAGCACCCCTGATCACGAATCAAACATTTTTGAAGTGATGTCTGAGTGTGTGTGTGTGTGTGTGTATGTGTGTGTGTGAAAGTATGTGTGTGTGTGTCGTGAGTCTGTGGAGACGATAACTCACGAACGAATGTACCGATTCGAACCAAATTTGGTACAAACAGTACAATCCGTAAACACTGGAAGCTTATTGTTTTTATACGTAATCGAATGTTCAGAACCCCCTAAATTTTCGAATGAAATTTTGAAAAAATCGTCAAAAAATCAAAACCGCTAATAAAGTTACGCAAATAGACATTTCTTATGTAATTTTTCATTAGAAAACGATTGGCATAAATTTTAGAACGCTAACATGAACCGTTCTCGAGATATTGTACATTTTTCAAAAAAATTATGAAAAAGTCACAAAAAAAATTCCTATTGAGAAACATGTTCACTTTTCATATGTAATACCATGCGATAAATTGAGTGACATCATTCTCGTGGATCTAGCTCGTTCCATTCATGAAAAAATATACTTTGAATAATACTTTTGTATTTGAACGCCAATAGTCATTTATCTGCTGTAAGAATAACTTTTTTCTTAGTGCATAACGCTTGGCGAGATTTTGGCGACGAATTTGGCGGAATGTCGCCAACTTGGCGACTTTTTTGAAATGTTGCCAAATAAATGAAAATCTGGCCAAATGGATAAAAATTATGCTAAATCAATGAAAATGACGACTAATTGTCGAAAATTCAATATCTTGGAAAGAATATCAGTATCTACTATAAGAAAAACCAATTTTTTTACTGTAAAAGTAGTAAATTCATTACATTATATAAGGAAAGTCATGTGTTGCCGACATCAGATTTTTTGCTAATGTTATCAAACATAATTGTTTCTTATAGTTTGTTTTCAATTTTCGAAAAAAGCGTTCGAAAGCAAAAGCAGCTATTTAAAAAAGCAACCTGGCTTATGGTAAGAAACAGTTAGTTCTATAATTGGTTTCAGCTCTGTACACCGAACTGTGGAGTAGTTCGATCCATTTCTGTCTGACATGATATATTATAATTTGAAACAGTTGAACTGGTGTTCACACTTTTTTTATTAGTTTTCACAGCTTATTAAGCAAAATCTTCTTTAATTGTAGCTCATACGAAACATGTAATTTTTTTCAACCTGTTTGATTTAAAAATCAGCCGCCTTCTTAACAAAATTCCAGAAAACACACCGGGCTAAATTAAGAAGGCGTCTGACCTTGCTTTTGATGGTGTGATTGCTCATTCTTTGATCTTGAAGAAACTGATTTTATATGTATATTAATGTACAGGAAATTGAAATGTTCATAAATGAAAGCGTTAATGTGATGCATTTTATAGTAGTTATTGGTTGTATAAGGTTGGTATAGTAGTTATTGGTAGTATAAGGTTGAAAATTCGATTTACAGTTATCGACGAAAGAGCACGTTTAAAGCATCCCTGAACTGGAGTCGAATGTTTTCGAGGTGATGTGTGTGTGTGTGTGTGTGTGTGTGATATGTTTGGACGCGATATCTTACAAACAAATGGAGTATTTTGAATATAATTTTGTACGATTATTACAATCTGTGAATATTGGAACGTTAGATCTTAAACGTAATCGAATGTTCGAAGAAGCTCCCAATTTTGAATGACTTTTTGAAAAAAAGCATTAAAAAATCAGAGTTTTTAATAACTGTGATGAATAATCATTTTAGACGTAATTTTTTATTTGAAAACGAATGAAATAAGTATCAAGACGATAGCATTAACCTTTCTTATGATATAGTACGATGTACAAATGACTTTTTGAAAAAATATTAAAAAATC
This sequence comes from Amaurobius ferox, assembly GCA_951213105.1. Lineage (NCBI taxonomy): Eukaryota > Metazoa > Arthropoda > Arachnida > Araneae > Amaurobiidae > Amaurobius > Amaurobius ferox. The sequence goes on from OX578135.1 coordinate 90,511,401, forward strand.
AGGAATGTCAATACTGTAGAATAGATAATCATTTCATGCGTACTTTTACATTACAAAACGATTGAAACATACTTTAAAATACCAGCACGAAACGTTTTTGATATATTGCGAGGTATTCAAATAAATTTAGCAAAGAAAAAAAAAAGAAATAAAATAAAATTAAAAAAATACATTCCATTAAAAATGCATTTAGTATATCCAATATTATACAGAAAATCTGTTAATATCATTACCTTGGATTTAGCCCGTTCCATTCATGAGTGAAAAGACCTTTTTTATACGTTTGTACCACGTTTTATATGTTTGTACCACGTTTGTATTGTTTGTACCACGTTTTTGTACCACGTTTTATATATTATTGGCAAAGAATTTGCCAATAGTCATTTATTTCACAAAATATTTATTAAATGTTCATTGTATTTTGATTAAGATTTAGCACTTGAAGAGGAATAGGTGACTCTGTTTGGACTAATAAAATGCCAAAAGCGCCCAGTTTCGATGCAAGTTAAGTTAATACAATGCCCAAAACATTTTTCTGTGGATCTTATGCATTATTATTTCACTAGGGAAAAAAAAAGTAAAGACGTTGCATTATGTAGGAAAACTCCTGTGTTACCAACATCTGATTCTCTGTTATACAGCATTTATAAAGTACCCATTGTGTGTAGATTAAACTATACATAATTAAGTTGTAAACGTTGAGTTTTATAAAACAATCTTTCACTGGACGTATATAATTCTGAAAAAAAAAGAGAAAACAAAAATCCAAACTTTGTTCAGCAGACAGAGTATTCTGGCCGAGTATTTTATTTTTCCAGTGTTATGGTTTGGTTATGAAAAATATAAAAGAATTCTGGAAAGCTTTGGTTGCAAGAAGCAAGCGCAGAAGGAAAGAAAAACCACGAAAGTTTCCTCCTCTTTGTCCCGGAAAGATTATTCTTTTTGATTTGGGATCCGTATTTTGATATGAAATGCATTGTTATGTGAGGGATCATAAAACTTTTGAATTGAAATTTTAAGTCTTTTGTAATGTGATATGTTGAAATAACAAAAATTTTTACTCCCGAAAATAGTCAAATATTGTAAATAAAAAGCGAAACCAAAGGGTAAATCGCTGCAAAAGTAGAATGACTAAAAGAAAGCGATTATTGCGTGATCGTTGTGCCATTCACCTGTAATAAAAGGGAAGTAAAATGAGGAAAAACAAACAAATATTTGAAGGTCTGTTTGTTTATTTGTTTGTTTGTCCCTTATATACATCCACAGTTTTCGAAAGATATGGTATAGTTATTCTCTACTACACTGCGGGTAATTCTGTCTATGTATCGAGTTTGCGGCCTAAAGGGTTGTCGTAATAAAAGACTCTTCCACAGAAATAGCAAAGTGCAGACGATTATTTTCTGAAACTTTATTTAAGGAAAGTGATATACTGCCTAGAAACGGAATTAATCCAAATGCTGGATTCATGGAGATAAAAGGAATTAAAGCTTCATATTAATTAAACGCCAATATCGTTTGAGACAATAATTCAGATGGAGCTGGAATAAGATAAGTAGCCCTGTATTGTATGTATTTCTATGGCAAAAGGCCTAAAATAATTATTTAAACTGTCAATTTTGTAAAAATAAATTATTAGCGCAATGCAAAGTGGAACTGAAACAACAAATAATGTTCCTACGTATATAAAATTATTTTACCTTTCAATTTATTTTTATCTCCCTATATTCTGTACTCTATCCTACAATTATGAAAAATACTGGTTATTATACTCATAATTATGGAACCCTTAATTTAAAAATAATCATATATACATATACTAAATACTACGTCTTTCAGTTGTGTCAGCTAACAATAGCAGCTGGTACTTTACTAACACTAGCGGCACCTAGATAAAATTCTCAAAGCGATATGGTATTTCCAAGCGTTCCATTCATAGGAGCTTCATTTCCTTCTTCCTAACTCCATGGTAGAGTTTATACGGTAGACGATCTTCATTCAATACTTCTTTCAATATGAATTTATAATGTAAAAGATCCACGGCGCAATGTTTTCAATGTTGAAAAGTGCACTGACATTCGGCTCTTCTTTGGACGACAACATTTAAAATTAATATGACGTACTCAAGTTAGTTATATTACATAACTTGACAATTTGAAACATGTGCTAATATATTTCATTATATTAAAATATGTTAATTAGTAATGCATCAATTTGGCGTCAATTTATTAGTCATCTATATTTCATTATATTAAAATATGTTAATTAGTAATTCATCATTTTAACGCCAGTTTCATAACTTTAGCGATATTTTCGTCAAGTTGACACCCCATTATAAAATCACCAAGTTGGCGATATTTTGCAAAATTTGTTTCCAAGATCGCCAAATAAAGTGTTGCATATTTGATGATACTTATTTTTATGTATTTTTTTAGATAAAGTTATTTGTAAAACGTGAAATACCCTAATGGTTCAAACTAGAATTTGTGTCAGTCGTTCTTGATTAAATTAAATATATGTGTAAAATGATTACTTATTTAACATTATTGAATGTCCTGATATTTTCAATATGATTTTTTTAAAAATTCATTCGAAAATTTAGGGATCTTTCGAACGTTCGATAGCGTTTAGATTCAATAAGGTTTCAGTATTCACGGATCGTAATAATCATTACGTTCGAAATGCTCCATTCGTTCGTGATATATCGCATTCACAGACTCACTGGTGCACACGCTAACATACATACATGTACATAGCACAGACGGACATTCCCTTCGAGAAAATGCGATTCGATTTCAGGGATGCTTGAACCATGCGCTTCCATCGAAAACTCAAATTCTAAATTTCGTGCTCTCCCGTCGAAAACTCAAATTCTAATCTTCGTGCTCTTCAGTTGAAAACTCAAATTTTAATTTTCATGCTCTTTCGTCACTCTTTCGTCAAACTCGAATTTTCGATTTCGTCACAATTACCCTGTGGGGAAAGGGATAATAAAGAAATTGATATAAAAATATCTGGTGTGGGTAGCACATGTCTTTCTCTAGCTCGACATGATGCAATGACTTTACTTTTTTCACTGCGAAATAATGTTGGACAAGTTCCGCTGCACAATGCTTTTTATGTTGAAAAGTATACTGGCATCGAGCCCTTTTCTGGATGAAAATAGGTAAAATGATTTCGAAGTAACAAATTAACTTATATTTCAAGCAAATACGAGTAAAATTTGACATTTGGAAGTATTTCTAGCTTCTGCTAAGCAATATACTTCCTTATATTAAAACATACTAATTATTAATTCACCAATTTGGTACCATTTTCGTAACTTACCGTCATTTTTGTGAATTTGGTGATATTTTCGTCAGTTTGTCACTACTAGGTTGTGATATTTTGCCAAATTAGTTGCCAAGGCCACCAAATGTATCGCAAAGTGCATTACATATCTGAAGATATTTACCACTGTTTATTTTTTCGATACATTTAGTTGAAAATCGTGCAATATCTTGAGATCGGTTCAAGTTAGCGTTCTAAAATTTGTCATTCGTTTTAGAAAAAAACGTTAGGTATAAAATTAGTATTTATTTAACATTATTGAATGTCTTGATTTTTTTGTGATAAATAAAAGAGCATACGGATGCCTAAATGCTAAGTGGGCCTACCGGGATTATCTATTAAAATTTCATGAGATTCGGTACAGCTGTTCTTCCGCATGATGAGACAGACAAACAAACAAAGAGATGGATTTTCAGTTTTATTTATATAGATATGATAAAAACTAATACAGTTTATATTTGTAAAGGCATAGATAAGAAAAGTTCCTTACGCATTTAATATGTGAAAATATTCCTCTTGGTCATATTTTGTATTTTTCGCTTTGCATTTTTCTTGTTAGGCACTGGTCTATAAAATGTTCCCCTGTATTCTTAAAGAAAATTATAAATATTTTAAACTACTGATATATAATGCAGAGATAAAAAAAAACACTTCACAAATTAATATTTCTTTTATAGTCATAAAAAATCAAATTTAGGTAACTAACCCCCTGTTTTCATTTCTGAGCATTTAGTAAAATTTTTTCCAGTTTATTAAAAAATGACCTAAAATAACCTACTTTTCAGCAACGTGTACTTTGTAAGAACTTGCACAACTTCCTTGTAGAAAGAAGGTATATGTCAGGTAGGCGAGGCACAAACTGACATATATCTGCTTTCTACAAGGGAGTTATGTAAGTTCTTGTGTTACAAATATCAGTTTATTTCAATGTAATATGTACTTTGCTTTCCATATAGAAGCTCCGCGTTTACAGTAGCATTATACTTCCGGTAAGGATACGGGAGAGCTATTGATTTTTATCGTAATCGCATGTTCGGCAGACCCATCCCCAATTTACAAAATAATTTTTGAAAAAAAAAATATTAATTAATCAGAACTTTCAGTTATGATAAATAAATAACCATTTCAGACGTAATTTTTCGAATGATACAAATTTGGGAAGGCTAGTATGAACCGTTTTCGAGATATTGTATAACATATGAAGGAATTAAAAAAAAATCATTTTAAATCAACAGGACGCTTAATGCTATTAACTAGATAATTATTTTATACGTAATTTCTCGTTACAAAACGAATGATAAACTTTAGATCGCTTCATGAACTATTCTCCAAATATTGTACGATTTGCGAATAAAGTTTTGAAAAAAAAATTAAAAGCATCTGATGTGGGCAGCAGATAACTTTTCCTACAGTCTATTAAATAGACAATTCATTCTTTTTATTATTTTTAATAATTCATTGAGTTTAATTGCACAAAATAAAACGCATAATTTTTCGAAATTACACGTAATTTGCACTTTTAATTTAATTTCCGTTTCCATTTGGTAACCGGACGTATTTTCAAAAGCGGCGTAGCAAAAATACGAAAAACTAAAATATCTCGAGAACAGTTAGACCTAGAATGATGGGATTTGTCTTATTCTTTTCATCGCCAAAAATTACGTATTAATAATCATTGAATTGATACAGATGAGCATGCGTAGTCTTTTATTTTATATTTTGACGATTTTTGTGGACCATTTCGTAGAAAAGGTAGGTTCTTTTTTCCCTGAATTCTACCACAATCTAATCAGCACCAGAGTAACACGCACAAGAGACTGATATACCAAATTTTGTGAAATTCGGTGAATTAGTTTTTTTTAGCTAGAGTGGATACATGCGCTTTTTGCTGCCGATTTCGCAAAAAAAAAGACAGGTTATTTTATCCTGAATCGCACCAAAATCTAATTAGTACAAGGATCAGCCACAAGTTACTCATCTACAAAATTTTATGAAATTTGGTTAATTAGTTTTTGAGTTATAGTGGACATATACATTGCACAGACAGATGCACACAGAGACGTCACTCTAAAAATAGTTTTTTCGTGTTCTAGAGGTTTCAAAATGCGTCTATCGGTCGAAAACTCAAGTTGCGATTTTCCAATACTTTTCCTTCACATTACCATGTATTGCAGATAAAGTAAAAAATCTGATGTGAGCAGCACATGACTTTCCCTGCAAACTGAAATTCATACTTCCTTTATTTCTTTAGTAATTCATTAGATTCGGTTTAATTGCACCAAATAACACTAAATTTTCATTTTTAATTCAATTTTTGTTTTTACTTGGTAATTGGACATTTTTCCGAAATCGGCGTAACAGAAATGCAAGAAATCTCAAGAATCTTGAGAACGGTTAGTCCTAAAGTGTAATAGAGTGTGTTACATTCTTTTTTTTTTTATAAAAATTGCGTATAAAAGAAGAATTTAATTGATACATTTGAGAATAAGTTTTTTTTCTTAGATTTTGGCGATTTTTGTGCGGGCCATTTCGTAGAAAAAGGCAGGTTGTTCTTTTCCGAATCTTACCAAAATCTAATCGGCACCAAAGTATCCCACAATAACTTATCTACCAAATTTTGTGAAATTTGGTCAACTAGTATTTTAGCTAGAGTGGATACATGAAATTTTTGTGGGCCATTTCGTAAAAAAGGCGGGTTCTTCTTTTCCGAATCATACCAAATTCTAATCAGTACCAGAGTATGCCACAAGTAACTTATCTACCAAATTTTGTGAAATTTGTTCAATTAGTATTTTAGCTAGAGCGGATAAATGGAATTTTTACGGGCCCTATCGCGCAAAAAGGCGGGTTCTGTTTTTACGAATCGTATCAAAAACTAATCAGCACCAGGATCACATCCAAGTGACTTGTCTACCAAATTTTATGAAATTCGGTTCATTAGTTTTTGAGTTAGGGTGGATACATGCATTGTACAGACTCACAGACAGACACACACACAGACGTCACGCTAAAAATGGTTTTTTCGTATTCTAGAGGTGTCGAAACGCGTAGATCCGTCGAAAACTCAAGTTGCAATTTTCGGCATGATTCCAATACTTTCCCTATACATTACCATGTATTGCAGGGAAAGTAAAGAGAGCAAGTATTACCCAATATGTTTATTTTCCATATGCAATCTTATGCAAAACGTCTGTTAACACGATTTCCGTGAATCTAGTTCGTTTCATTCATGAGAGAAGTTTTTTTTTTGTAATAGTTAACTACATTTTGATGAAGATTTTGCACGAGAGTAAAATTGTCAGTGTTTGGACAAATATGTTGCCATAAGCGCTCAATTTCAATTTGTGTGGTGTTCATTTAATACCAAAAACATTGTTCTGCGGCATTAATTTGCCGTGAAATAAGTAGTCACTGCGTTATGCAGGAACAGATGTCTGCTGTCCATATAAGATTTTTACTTTCTCATACTATGTAATATAGCATAGGGAAAGTATTGTTTTCACAAAAATTTTCAAATTCGAGATTTTGATGCCAATATATGTTTTAAGACCTCCTAACGCGTTTTGATTATTTTTGAAGTGATATCCCTCTGTCTGTCTGTCTGTAACTCTGTGGTCGATTTCTTGTGCACGCGATAGCGACCACAAATATTAATGAATTTTCACGAAACTTTAATTCGACTTTATTATAAAATAATCTAGAACTAGATGGAATTCTTTGAAATGCGAACGAAAACTTCGAAATTTTATATTTTTTTTGCATGGCAGATAGGATAATATTAAACATTATCATGCAAATGGTCACGAGACAACAGTTTCAATCATTGTGAAAAATAGCCGCGATATAATTTTTTTGTTCGTGACGTCATTAGCTCCCCATGGGTGTGTGAGTTACCCTCCACGGAGGGGGGGGGGGGGTAGATTGTCAAGTGCGGTATTAATCGAAGGATTTTTTAAGCCCTTGAAATTGAAGGTTAATATGATATAATTGTAATCAATTGGACTTATGATGCCGATTTTACGAAATTTTTTTTATACAATTCAGTTAATTATGATATTGACATTAAATTTGACTTTTCAGTCAAGAATGGTAATGATTTAACAATCCGTTACGATACATTTGTATCCATTATTGATCCAAGAGCAACGAATCATCCTTCCTGTATAAGGAGGGGGGTCAGTTTTGGTTTTTTCGTTCCATTCTACGGTTAAGATTTTTCGAATTTTTTCGATGTTTTCATACCCAAACCATAACACTGGAAAAATATAATATTGGACGAGGATTTGGTTTCTGTGCAACAAAGGCTGAAAGTTCAGAAAGAATATATTTTCCCAGGATTTTATGTATTTAATAAAAGGGAATGTCAAATCCAATGCCCACAAAGAAAATGCTTACTATATAAAGGGGTGCACATGTAATATATGTATCGTAACTCTATAACTCTTTCATTGAAATATGTAAATTATAAATCAATGTAATTTGATTTGAATATATAACACTAAACTGTGATGATTTTCTTTTCTCAAGGTTAAATTAGTTAATTTATTCGAAAATATAGTGACATCTGGCTATAACGATATTATCCATAATGATATTATCCGTGCTGTCGTCTGATTATAGTACGAATGTGTATTACATTTGTTTATAACGATAATTTGCTTTTGATTAAACCTGTATATAACGATAATTTTACGCTTTTCAAAACTTTACAATCAACAGAACCTTCACCAATCTATTAATGCTGAAAAATATGGTACACAGAAGCAGTTGGTCCTATGGTATTACGGTTCTACTGTAGAAAGAAACAGACGTATATATAAACAAAGATTCATTTATAAATTCGCTAGATGGTTTAAAAATATATATGGCGGATGTATTTCTTTACAAAAACTAAGCAGATGAAAATATTCGATTATTTCCCTTTCTGATTACGAAAATTGTTCTTGGTTCATATTTAATGATCTAGATTCGGTTTAATATACATATAACTTGATTATAAAGTAGGTATTTTATTTCTGTTTCGTGGGTTATTACAACGCGTTAAAAGATAAGTATTGTAAAACATATATACAGAGTGTCCAGTGCTATCGGTGCCCAATGGCTATTTCCTCAACTGTTAGTCACAGAGATATACTTTGAATTGCAAAATTGTTTTAAATTTTAAAATCTACTATCTTAGAAACAGTTTAAATCAATAAATATATTTCTGAAAGAAATACGAAATATAAATTTTTATACAGTCCCCCGGTCCTACCAGTTATATTTAGGAAAATCATCCTCATACAATGTCATGCAAAAAATAAATAAAAATATCTTCCTTTTACGACCCAAATTCACCGAGTTATGAAGCATTAAACTTTATGACTTAAGTCGCCTTTCCATGCATAAAAATGTCCCGTTTCAGGCAAACAACCAATCAGGGACCGTATTGACCACTTCTCAGCACAAAAAGTGCTCTAACTTTAAACAGCTGTAAGTCAATCAATTTTGGTCGTAAAAGGATAATTTTTTTTTTTTGCATAAAATTGTATGAGGATGATTTTCCTAAATATAATTGATAGGACCGGGGGACTGTATAAAAATTTATATTTCGTATTTCTTTCAGAAATGCATTTATTGATTTAAACTGTTTCTAAGATAATAGATTTTAAAATTTAAAACATTTTTGCAATTGGAAGTGTATCTCTGTGGCTAACGGTTGAGGAAATAGCCATTAGGCACCGATAGCACTAGACACCCTGTGTATATATATATATATATATATATATATATATATATATATATATATATATATATATATATATTAAAGAACAGTTTGAGCTAAACTGCCGACGTGGTGGTCGAGTGGTCAAGGCGAGCGTTTCCACAGCAATCGCTCGACTGCCGCGTTGTGGGGTCGAGTGCCATGTAAGGCATGGATGTTTGTGTTGTGGGTACAGTGTGTTCCGCCCCCCCCCCTCTGGTGCGCCTGGCGCAACGTCCTAGGACGGTTAAATGGTTCACGTTCTGGCCGCTGACAAAAGGCGAATGATGATAAGTCAAGTGCCTGGCCATTTGATTTAAAAAAGAAAAAAAATGGAAAAAAAAATGAGCTAAACTAGTGAAATGTTTTTATTTTTACTTTCCCTGCAATACACGGTAATGTAATAGGGAAAGTATTGAAAACATACTAAAAATCGCAACTCGAGTTTTCGACGGATCTACACGTTTTGGGATCTCTAGAATACGAAAAAACTCTTTTTACCGTGACGTCTGTGTGTGTACTCTCTCCCCAAGGACCTATGACTCTCTCCCCAAGGATCTATGACCCTTTCCACAAGGACCTATGACCTCCCCCAAGGTAATTAATGTTTATCACTCCTAGATAGAAATAAATATACCAACATTAAATAAGAATATAGTATGTCACCCTTAAATACAAATATGCAGGATTCATTCTTAAGTAGTTGCATCCTTTTAACTTTCAATTGTAGCGTTTCAGAGCTGCAGCAGCAGGGTTTATTAATAGGAAGAAATTAGAATGTGCACCGATTAAAAAAAAAATTGTCAGCTCCTCTAGTGGTGAATCGAAAAAGGTTAGAATTCCTATCTCAAAAACGAACCAAGATAGGCGAAAATTATTAATTTATAAAGTTGTAGAAAGTTTCCTATTTAGTGACATGCAGTTTGCTTTTGACATGTATGCAGACGGGGATAATTATTTTACTTCATTTATAAAGTATTCTTTTCACGAAAATTTTCGGTTTCGAGATTTTGATGCCAATATCTGTTTTAGGATCTCTTGAACACATTTTGACAATTTTTAGAGGGATGTCCGTCTGTAGACGATTTTTGGGGTATATTTTCTTCAATCTGGAGCTACATATCGCCAAGTTGGCCATATTTTTAAAAATTATTCGCTAAGTTAACGAAATGGAATGTCAAATGTAACAAATAAAGATGAGAGCATTTCTTATATATTAGTAGGTATGCTCGTCATATGACGGATTGCATTCCTCTCTATTTAGAGACATTTTTATCAATTTGGTGACATTTTTATCAATTTGGCTATCATCTGGCTTTTTATCAATCTTTGTTACTTTCCTTATATACATAATGAAAGTATTGTGACGGGGTCGAAAATTCGAATTCGAGTTTTCGACGGAAGAGCACGTTTCAAGCAGCCCTGATCACGAATCAAACATTTTTGAAGTGATGTCTGTGTGTGTGTGTGTGAAAATATGTGAGTGTGTGTCAGTGAGCCTGTGGAGACGATAACTGACGAACGAATGGCCCGATTCGAACGAAATTTCGTACAAAAATCACAATCCATAAACACTAGAAGCCTATTGTTTTTATACGCAATCGAATGTTCAGAACCCCCCTAAATTTTCGAGTGAAATTTTGAAAAATTTGTCAAAAAATCAAAATTGCTAATAAAGTTACGCAAATAGACTTTTCTTATGTAATTTTTCATTAGAAAACGATTGACATAAATTTTAGAACGCTAACATGAACCGTTCTTGAGATATTGCACAATTTAAAAAAAAATGATGAAAAAGTCATATAAAATAATAAAAAAAATATTTCCTATTGAGAAGCATGTTCACTTTTCATGTGCAACACCATGTGATAAATTTGGTGACATCATTCTGGTGGAACTAGCTCGTTCCATTCATGAAAAAAGATAATTTGAGTAATACTTTTGTATTTGAAAGCCAATAGTCATTTATCTGCTGTAAGAATAACTTATTTCTGCGTCCATAACGCTTGGCGAAATTTTGGCGACGAAATTGGCGGAATGTCGCCAACTTGGCGACATTTTTAATTGTTGCCAAATTAACAAAAATCTCGTTAAGTTGATAAAAATGACGCTAAATCAATGAAAATGACGACTAATTGAAGAAAATTCATTATCTTGAAAAGAATGTAAGTATCTACTATGAGAATAACATTTTTTTAACTGTAAAAGTAGTAAATTCATTGCATTATATAAGGAAAGTCATGTGTTGTCCACATCAGATTTTTTCTTCTATACAGCGTCCTAACTTAGCAACATTTAAGAAAATCGTCAAGTTAGCGACATCCCGTCAAAATTTTCGCCAAGTATTATGGACGGATAGAGAAATGGGTTATTCTTATAGTCGTTCTATATATATCTTTTCAAGATATTGAAATTTCATCAGTTACTCGTCATTTTCATTGATTTAGCGTTATTTTATTTTTATCAATTTGGAAACATTTTCATCAATTTGACAACATTGAAAAACGTTGCCAAGTTGGCGATATGCCGCCAAAATTCGTAGCCAGAATTTCGCTAAGCGTTGCAGACGGAGAAATAGGTTATTCTTATGTTCTTTCTAAGATATTGAATTTCTCCAATTACTCGTCAATTTCTTTAATTTAGCGTTTTTTTTATCAATTTAGAAACATTTTTATCAATTGGCAACATTTGCGTCAATTTGGCAATATTTAAAAAGTCACCTTATTGGCGATATGCCTTCAAAATTCGTCGCCAGAATTTTGCCAAGCATTACAGATGGAGATATAGGCTATTCATATAGTAGATTCGTATATTCTTTCCAAGATACTGAATTTTTATTAATTAAAATATCCAGCAAAGACTACAAATATTTTGTAAACCGTCTTTAATACACCGTCTTTAATAACCGTCTTTAATACATATATGTACATGATGGTATTTAAAAAGGCCAAAGCACTCTCAGACAACATAGTGTCCATCATCAGTGCCAATAACAAGGAATTGATAGACGTGAGCTTTTACACTACCAGCAATCGTGAATATAAATTTGCAAAACTAAAGGTTTGAACGGGATCAAAATTACAAATAGAATCTAGATAAATATAAATAACAAGAAAGATCAATCATGCATCAAGCATTGATTGTGAAACACTTTCCAACTTCAATGCAACTTTATATAAACATCTCTAAAATGTTATACATTCATCGGTAATATTTTTTAAATTATCACAATGCTACATTAATTTGTTATATTTGAAAACTTAAAATTTCATCGAAAAAAATTGAACTTCACTCAAATCACGGCATTGGAATATAAATTGCTTGGTTTAAACATCTCTAAAATGCGATACATTCTTCGGTAATATTTTTTAAATTACCATAATACTACAATAATTTATTATGTTTGAAAACTTCATCGAAAACAAATGAACTGTATTCAAATGACGTCATCGAAATATAAATCGCCTCTGTACAAAAGCAGCATTTCATTCAGAAACTATTTTCCATTCATCACGATACTATAATAATTTATTTTATTTAAAAACTTAAAACCATGGAGGTACAAGTAATTTAACTCCATGCTTAAAACTTCATTCAAAAAATCGTCTGGTTCTCTGTGTAAAATCAATGAATGTTTCATTCATATCAGCTATATTGCAGGCTCCATGAGCTAAATAATTTTGCTTTAAAGAAATGCAGCAATTCTTATATAACTCATTCTACATCTTGTGGTGTTTACATTCTCCATAAGCGAAAATTAGGCTTCGTTGTAGAAATAATTAAAGTTTGATGATCCTTTAACCTTAAATATATTGTAATTGCGTTGTTTCAGTATGTAGATGAACAGAATTTAAGCAAAAATAAAGCTGTTTTGGGACGGATACAGCACTAAATATGAATTAAAAAGAACTTTAAAAATCACGATTTTGACACAAGATGGATGCCATACTTTATTTTGAAGTGAGTCACGTGACTTCTTCATATAATGGTCCCGTGATCTCTTCATATAAAGGGTGTAATTATTATTTTAATTTTTATTTAAAAAACTACTGAATATATTTTGCTGAATTTTTTTTTATATATTTTATGGAATAATTTGAATATTTCCTAAAACTTTCGAAGAAATTTGTGAACTTTAAATTTGCTTAAAAAATATTTGAAAAGTTAGGTCCCATAGGGTTCAATGTATTTCATATTTTCAACCCGGGTTCAATCCAAAACTAATTGGGTGATATTATTCATGTATATTCCAATAGGTTCCACAGACCGTCTGAATAACATACTAAAATTTCATTTTTATAAAATCATTTTTACGGCAGTTATCGTGCTAACGGACAGACAGACAGACAGCATGAACAAAGTCACAAACACTTTTCAACTATGTTGTAAAGTGTTAAAAAGGGATTCAAAAAGTGAAATATTAAGGGGTTATTGCGATTTATTAAAAGAAAAACTTTATCAACATTAGGGGTAAAATTATCATTAATAACTAATTGCGAAAGAGCAGCGGACAATTTATTATTTTTAATATCACGAGCATGTTCAGATAAACGAAAGCCAACAGCATATTTTAAATATTAGCATGTACATCATTGATGGTGTATTGAATAAAGACGATTTACAAAGTATTTATAGTCTTTACTAGATATCCTAAAATGTTTTGGATGTATTTTGCCATATTTAAGAATTTCACCAGTTAGTCGTTATTTCCTTTTATGGCCGTCATTTTTATTAATTTGGCGACATTTTTGTCAATTTGGCAACATTTTAAAAGCTTCCAAGTTGGCGACATTCCGCCAAATTCGTCACCAAAATTTCGCTAAGCATTATGGATAGAGGGTTAAATAGACAAAATAAGTTACTCTTATAGTAGATAAACGACTAATGGCGTCCAAATACAAAATTATTATCCACAGTAACTTCTCTCGTGAATGGAACGAGCTAGATTTAAAAAGTGAACATATTTCACAATAGTTAATACTCTCTTTTAATTTTATGTGATTTTTGGATAAATTTATTTTAAAAATATGCAATATCTCGAGAACGGTCTGACAGCGTTCTAAAGTTGATGTCAGTCGTTTCTAATGAAAATTAAATAAGAAATAATTATTTATGTATCTTTATTGAAGGTTCTAATTTTTTGATAAATTTTCAAAATTTCCTTTCAAAATTTGGGGATGTTCTGTACATTCGATTACGTTTAAATACAATAGCCTTCCAGTATTTAATAATTGTAATTTTTGTATCAAATTTTGTTCGAATCGCTTCATTCATTGAGATATCATCTCCACAGACTAACTGACACACACATATACACATACTTGCATACACACACACAAACACACACATGCTTGAACACATACTTGCACACATAGATACATATTTGCACACACACACATACACACACATACTTGCACACATACACATCCAAACACACATACTTGCACACATACTTGCACACATACTTGCACATATAGACACATATTTGCACACACACATATAGGCATCACTTCAAAAACTTTTTATTCGTGTTCAGAAATGCTTGAAACGTGTTCTCTCGTCTAAAACTCGAAGTTGAATTTTCGACCCCGTTACAATACGTTCCTTATACATTATACTATGTATATAAGGAAAGTAAAAAAAAAATCACAAACCACTTAACCTTCACCACCTACGCCACCTTAGCCACCACCTACACTTCAGTTAATGATCACCTGTGTGCATGTTATAAACAAACAGTAAATCTTTCTATACTAAATAGGGACCGCTTTCTACCTTTATAATTGAAAAATCTCGCCTTTCTTGCTTCGTTTTCAAGATAGGGATTCTAACTTCGTCGCTAGAGGTGCTGCAAACTTTCTCAATTGGTTATCGCATATCCGTTTTCCTAATTGCAGCATATCCATAAATATTGCGTATTTCCATAATCCGTTTTCCTATTTGTAGACCTGTTTCTGAAGCTATAGATAACTTCAATTACGAAGTTTAAAGGATGCATAAGGAGAGAACCCTGTATTTGCCTCCTTTTTAAATACTAATATATTTTATACTCTCATAATCCGAATACAGGAGACATCACCAAATTTAGAATCGCGCTCCCATAGTAGATTCAGCGTTCACTGACTCATTTCCAGATTCCCATGCGCTCGTCAGCATTGAATCGCGTATACTTGCAAGCAAGAAATATTGATTTGTGCCACAATTTTGAGAACCTCTAGAGGAACAACAAATTTGGTCCTACTACCCAACCGGCAACAAATTTTATACTCAGTCTTTTAAGAAATTTGATGCTGGTCGGTAGAGATGGGGATTTTCCGGAAAATTTTGAAACTGGAAGTTTTCCCAGAAAATTTTTCACAGCGGAAAATTTTGAAATGTTTCTCTATATTACATTTCAGCTGGAATAATATGTTTAGTGACTTTTAAAATTGTTTATTCTTATATTACAGCTGCAGTCAAACATATATTATATAACAAGGCTAAAAAAAAAAGGTTTAAATCTAGAAATATATAAAAAATTTTATGCATGAAATTTTTTTGTATCTGTATACTGCAGTTATCAGCTACAATTTATTATTTTCCTTTAAATAAACTTGCTTTTAAAAATTAGTAAATATATATATATATATATATATATATATATATTCCATATATATAAATAATCCATCTATAAAAA
Source organism: Amaurobius ferox (assembly GCA_951213105.1). Classification (NCBI taxonomy): domain Eukaryota; kingdom Metazoa; phylum Arthropoda; class Arachnida; order Araneae; family Amaurobiidae; genus Amaurobius; species Amaurobius ferox. The sequence continues at coordinate 90,527,147 of OX578135.1, forward strand.
ATGTATTTTATCTATAATAATGTTTCTTTTATCTTCAAAATTTCAGTTTTAAGGCATTGCGCAAAATGCATATCATGTAAAATAATTAAGAATTGTTAAACTTTATCAGGATCATAAATAGTGTACTGTTTATTAGTTTATTATAGGTATAAAAGGTTGATTATAAAATATAATTTAAGGGGGAAAAATTAAATATCTTTATAAATGAACAGGAAAGATCAATCATGCTTAAAGCATTGATTATGAAACACTTTCCAACTTCAATGCAATTTGATTTAAACAAGTCTAAAATGCAATACATTCCTCGGTAATATTTTAAAACTTATCACAATACTACATTGATTTATTATATTTGAAAACTTAAACCTTCATCGAAAAAAATGAACTTAATTCAAATGACGGCATTGAAATATAAATTGCCTGGTTTAAACATCTCTAAAATGTGATACATTCCTCGGTAATAATTTTAGAATTATTATAATACTACGATAATTTATTATATTTGAAAACTTCATCGAAAACAACTGAAATTCATTCAAATGACGTCATAGAAAAAAAAATCTGATGTGGGCAACACATAACTTTCCTTATATAATGCAATAAATTAACTATTTTTACAGTTTAAAAAAATGTTATTCTTATAGTAGATACTTATATTCTTTCCAAGATATTGAATTTTCTTCAATTAGTCGTCATTTTCATTGATTTATCGTCATTTTTATCAATTTGGCGAGATTTTTGTTAATTTGGAAGCTATTAAAAATGTCGCCAAGTTGGCGACGTTCCGCCAAATTCGTCGCCAAAATCTCGCCAAGCGTTATGGACGGCGGAATAAGTTATCCTTAAAGCAAATAAATGACTACTGGCGTTCAAATACAAAAGTATTACTCAAAGTATCTTTTTTCATAAATGGAACGAGCTAGATCCACGAGAATGATATCACCCAATTTATCGCATGGTATTGCATATGAAAAGTGAACGTGTTTCTTAATAGGACATTTTTTTTTATTTTATATAACTTTTTGATAATTTTTTTGAAAAATGTACAATATCTCGAGAACGGTTCACGTTAGCGTTCTAAAATTTATGTCAATAGTTTTCTAATGAAAAATTACATAAGAAATGTCTATTTGCGTAGCTTTATTAGCGGTTTTGATTTTTTCACGATTTTTTCAAAATTTCATTCGAAAATTTAGGGGGGGTTCTGAACATTCGATTGCGTATAAAAACAATAGGCTTCCAGTGTTTACGGATTGTGATTTTTATACCAAATTTGGTTCGAATCGGTCCATTCGTTCGTCAGTTATCGTCTCCAAAGACCCACTGACACACACACACACACACACACACACACACACAAACTTTCAGACACACACACACAGACATCACTTCAAAAATGTTTAAGTCGTAATCAGAGATGCTTGAAACGTGTTCTCCCGTCGAAAACTCGAATTCGAATTGTAATGCCAGAAATGTAAAGTAATAAATATTTGGAAGGATTAAAAAATAATAGAACCAGGAATGCGGGCGGATTATCCCCACGCTAAGCAGATGGGCGATAATATACAGGTGGCCCCATATCTTACATACCACGCCCATGTTTACATACCACACTAAGCCGTTTGGCGGCAACCGAGACGGCGACGCCATGTCTACGGATTAGCTCTCAGCTCTACATTTCAGCACGTGGACCGCCGACCGAAAAAGGGATATAAGTGAGAGTTGCTCGAAGTGGGAGTCAGAATTGGTCAAGGCAGGCTGTTGGAGTTAGACTAGTCAAGAAGAAGCGACGGTAGCAGAGTTAAGAGTTGTGTGTGCGTCTCTGATATAGGAATTCGAAGGAGAGCTCATGTTCATCTGGTATTGCAAGTGTAAAGTGTGACAAAGCATCGGTGTTACCCAAGTTATATGAAAGAAGATCAGGTACCGTACAATTAAACTATATGAGGATAACCTCTTTGTCTAAATTTGTGTTTTTAAGGAAAAGCTAATTAATGCATCCCACCACGAGCTCCAACCAAATATCAATTCATCTGGCATTACACCCCCCGAACTACCATTGAGATGTATTCCACTATTGTGATATTTATTTAATTTGTAAAACTAAAGAGTGTAAATTGAGTATGTGATAAATAAATGTTTGTTCCTTTACTATTAACCTTAATTTTTAGTTTGTTAACTTTTAGTTTGTTATCCCGTTAAGCACAGAAATAGGTGGGTTTTGCGGCCACCAACGCAATGTACGCAGCAGTAAGTTTTAGAACAGATTACATGTATAATTAATATACTAATAAATAATTAATTTAATGTAAAATGCATTTTTTGACAATATTAATTTTAATCAACAAAATTAATAATCGGCACACGAATTTTCGACCCCGTCTCAATACTTTCCTTATGCATTATGTATATAAGGAAAGTAATAACACGCCTGGCTCTCTTTATAAAAGCAGCATTTCATTCATAAATAATTTCCCATTCATGTCATTCATCACAATAATTTATTTTATTTAAAATTTAAGACCATGGAGCTAGAAGTAATTAAATTCTATGTTTAAAACTTCTTCGAAAAAAAATCGTCCTTCTCTTTGTAAAATCAATGAATATTTCATTCATATCAGCTATGCAGACTCCATGAACTAAATGATTTTGTGTTAAAGAAATACAGCAATTCTAATACAACTCATTCTACACATTTTGCTGTTTACATTTTACATAGTTGAAAAATAGGATTCGTTGTATAAATAATCAAATTTGGATGAGCATTTAAACTCAAATATATTGTAATTGCGCTGTTTCAGTATGTAGATGCGCAAAATTTAAGCAAAAATAAAGTGGTTTTAGGACAGATACAACACTCAATATGAATTAAAAAGAACTTTTAAAAATCACGATTTTGAGACAAGATGAATGCCATATTTTATTTTGAAGTGGGTCACGTGATCTTTTCATATCAGTGTCACATGATCGCTTCATATAAGATGTGTAACTATTGTTTTAATTTTTATTTAAAAAACTACTGAAATTATTTTGCTGAAATTTTTTTATATGTTTTATGGAATAATTTGAATATTACCTAAAATTTTCGAAGCAATTTGTGAATTCTAAATCCGCTTAAAAAATGTTTGAAAAATTAGGCCCCATAGGGTTCAATGTATTTCATTTTTTCAACCCGGGTTCAATCCAAAACTAATTGGGTGATAATATTCATTTATATTCCCATAGGTACTACACACCGTCTGAACAACTTACTGAAATTTCATTTTGATTAAGTCATTTTTATGGCAGTTATTGTGCTAACGGACAGACAGACAGACAGACAGAATGAACAAAGTCATAAACACCTTTCAACTTTGTTGTAAAGTGTTAATAAAATTGAAAATATGTCTGTCTGTCTGTTTGTCCCATCATCACGGGAGAACGGCTTAACCATATCTGATGAAATTTTGTGGGTAGCCTGGAAATAGCCCCACTCAAAATTTAGTCTATGATTGGAGTTTCTACGACTAGTGGTTCTCGAGATATTAGTAAAAAACGACACCTTCCTTTGTCTCATCATCACGTGAGAACGGCTAAAACGAATTTAATGAAATTTTGTGGATAGCGCTAAAATAGCCCCCCCCCCCCCCATAAATTTAGCCCAAGTTTCAAGTTTTCTAAGACCTGAGGTTATCGAGATATTAATGAAAAACGGAGGAATATTAATAATATATACATAATATATTAATAACATATAAATGAAAAACTTTTCCTAGGCGTTCCACTCTCTAACTCCGTGGTTTACCCAAACGGACTGGTTGAAAATCGTTTGAAAATGAATTAAAACTTTATTTCTGAGTTTGGTGGGAGATTTTTTGCGTTAATTAGTCACTTTCTGAAAACGTGAATTGTTTAAAACATGAATTTAACTGGAAAATCTATCTTCATGGATTATTTTTCACAAGATTTTGATCAACAATGAAAAGTATTAATAAATCAAAATGGTTATTTAATTAGTGGTATTTTACGAGGAAGATTCTACTTTATATCATGTAATTAAATTAAATGTGTTCGTAATGTTTATTATTAGTTTTTCGATTTGAATAATAAATAAATGGATATAAAAATATATCTTATACGTGAACGGCTTGATTTTTCTTTTAATTATATTAATTGCGGACTGCGTACATCACTTTCATTGATTTTGGCAAAGAGTTTTCAAGCTTATATATTGCGATCTAATAAATCTAATAAACTCATATATTGTGTTTAGCCAGTAAATGCATTTAGCCGATAGTTAAAGCAGAAAAAGAGAAGAATGGGTGTATCATCTAATACAATTTTAGTGTTTTCATTTAGTATATACAAACGGGATCAGGATGTTTTATTCAGGTCTGCAAATTCAGAGCTATGAATTTCGTAGAATATTGCTAACTTGGCAACTTTTCTTAAACGTTGCAAAATTGACGGAAATGTTGCCAAATTGATAAAAACGAAGCAAATCAATTAAATTTATTCTGTTTTGTTAGAAGAGAGTACTGAAATGATGTTTTGGTAGCATTTGTCTGTCAGTCCATCCGTCCTACTTAGTAACACATTTAGCGAATTTTTAAAATGTTAACAAATTGATAAAATGTTTGTAAATCCATAAATCTATATAAATAAAGTTGAAAATCTGTCTGTCTGTCTGTTTGTCCCATCATCACGGGAGAACGGCTGAACCGAATTTGATGCAATTTTGTGGGTAGCCTAGAAATAGCCCCACTTAAAATTTAGTCCATGTTTTGAGTTTCTACAACCAGTGGTTCTCGAGATATTAGTAAAACACGAAATTTTCGTTTGTCTCATCATCACGGGAAAACGGCTGAACCGAATTTAATGAAATTTTGTGGATAGCCTTAAAATAGCCCCCCATAAATTTTGTCCAAGTTTCGAGTTTCTAAAACCAAGGGTTGTTGAGATATTAATGAAAAACGGAACTTTTTCTTAGGAGATCTACTCTCCAACTCCGTGGTTTATCCAAACGGAAAGGATGAAAATCGTTTGTTTTAAACGCCGAAATGAAATAAAACTTTATTTCCGAGTTTGGTGCAGGATTTTTGCATTAATTAGTCACTATAGGAAAACATAATTTGTTTGAAACATGAATTTAAATGGAAAAATCTACCTCCATGGTTCATCTCTCACAAGATTTTACTCAACGATGTAAAGTATAAAGAAATCAAAATGGCTATTTAATTTCGCATTTTATGAGGAAGATTCTATCTTATATCATGTTGCTCGGCAACGGAATGAAATTAAATGTGTTGTTAATATCGATTATTATTTTTTTTATTTGTATAATAAATAAATGGATGTAAAAATATATTTTATAAATGAACGGTTTGATTGTTCTTTTAATTAACACTTTACAACAAAGTTGAAAAGTGTTTATGACTTTGTTCATTCTGTCTGTCTGTCTGTCTGTCTGTCTGTCCGTTAGCACGATAACTGCCGTAAAAATGAGTTTATCAAAATGAAATTTTAGTATGTTGTTCAGACGGTCTGTAGGACCTATGGGAATATAAATAAATAATATCACCCAATTAGTTTTTTATTGAACCCGGGTTGAAAAAATGAAATACATTGAACCCTATGGGACCTAATTTTTCAAACATTTTTTAAGTAAATTTAAAATTCACGAATTGCTTCGAAATTTTTAGGAAATATTCACATTATCCCATAGAATATATAAAAAAAAATTCAGTAAAATATGTTAAGTAGTTTTTTAATTAAAAAAATTATTTAATATAGGGAAAAAAACAAATTCAATTAAATTCTGACTTTGGGATATCTTCCAGAAAGAAAAGAGAGAGATATTATATAATAAATATCTCTCCATTTGTTTAAACGTTTTGCATATGGGAGTGGCTTCATATTTTAAAATAAATTTGGTAGATAACAATTTTTCATTTTTTTTAAATTTTATATTATTATTTTTATTTTTTATTATTTATTTTTTTTACTCTTCATGATAAATTTAATTGATGGCATTTTAAATGCACTTTCCTACGTCCTAGAGAGTTAAAATTTGGTACACAGCTTAAATTTGTTGAACATTTTATTCGACAAAAATTTGATGGATCTTTAAATATAGATCATACATTTTTTTCGAAATGGCCTGAAAATAATCCCCGTTCACTTCTATAAATCATTGGTGTAATATTGTTAAAAATTCTGATGTGGACAGCACATGTCTTTCCCTGCAGACTCATATTCGTTCTCTTTATTTATTCAATGATAATTTGTGTTTATCTGCACAACATAAGTATTTTAAATGACATTGAATTTACACGTTAAACTTAAATTTGGTTCTCATTTGATAGCTGGACTTATTGTCAAAGGTGGCGTAGCGAAAACGCGAAAAAACTAGAATATCTCAAGAACGGCTAGTCCTAGAGTAATGGTGTTACTCTTATTCTTTTTGTTGTCAAAAATCACAAATAAAATAGGAATTTAATTGATATAATTGAGCACACGTAGTCTTTTATTTTTATATATAACGATTTTTGCTGGCCATTTCGCAAAAATAGCCCGTTCCTTTTTCCCGAATAGTAGTAGAATAACCTACAAATGATTTATATACAAAATTTTGTTAAATTTGGTATATAAATCACTTGTAGGTTATTGAAATATTATACTCCAAATTTTGTTAAATTTGGTTCATTAGTTTTTAGCTAGAGTGGATAAAGGCAATTTCTGCGGCCATTTCGCAAAGAAGACAGATTCTTTTATTACGAATCGTACTATAATCTAATGAACATCAGGATTTCCCACAAAAAACATACCTACCAAATTGTATGAAATTCGGTCCATTAGTTTTTCAATTAGAGTGGATGTAATATCCACACAGACACACAGAAACATACACAGATACACCCTTACACACACAGACCTCTTCCTAAAAGTAGTTTTTTCGTGTTCTAGAAGTCCCAAAACGTGTAGATCCTTTGAAAATTCGAGTTCCGATCTTCGGCACGATTCCAATACTTTGAGTACATACACATACACATATATATTATCTGTGTATCTAAATTCCGTGCCTATGCAATTACAATAGTTGTGATTTTAAATGATCCCTAAACTTTTATTATTTCTTCAAGGAAGCCTAATTTTAACATATGCAGAATGCAAATATCTCAAGCGATTGTAAGATGAATTACATAAGAATTGCTGACTTTTTTTCACACAAAATTATTTAGCTCACCAGTCTGGAATACAAGTTATATGAATGAAATATTCATTGATTTTGCATAAAGAATCAGATGATTTATATTTCGATACAGTTTTAAGTATTTAAGTATAATAAATTACTGTAGTACTGTGATAATGTAAAAGATATTACCACTGAATGAATCACATTTTAGAAATTTTTAAATGAAATTACATTTCAGTTGGAAAGTGTTTCATAATCAATTCTTATGCATGATTGATCTTTCTTGTTATATATATTCCGGACTATGTACATCACTTTCAATTATTTTAGTAAAGAGGTTTCAAAGCTCATATATTGTGTTTAGCTAATAAACTCATATATTGTGTTTACCCAATAAATTCATTTAGCCGATTGTTGAAGCAGAAAAAGAGTAGAACGGGTGTATGTATCTTCTAATACAATTTTACTGTTTTCATTTAGCATATACAAACGGGATCAGGATATTTTATTCTTCAGATATGCAAATTCAGAGCTACGAATTTAGAGGAATATCTCTAAATAACTTGGTAACTTTTCTTAAACTTTACCAAATTAGTGGAAATGTCTCCAAATTGATAAAAATGACCCAAATCAATGAAATTAAATTTGTTTTTTTAGAATAAAGTTCTGAAATGATGTTTCTGTAGCATTTGTCGGTCAGTCCATCCATCCTACTTAGTAACACATTTAAGGAATTTTTTTAATATCACCAAATTGGTAAAAATATTTCTAAATCCATAAAAATATCATGAAATTGATAAAATTGCGCTTAATAAATGAAATTAATTGTGTTTTGTTAGGGGATAGTTTTGTGATGATGTTTCGTCAATTTGTCGCATAATGGGATTCTCAGTTCTACAGTCCCACTTGGCGATAAATTTGGCGATGTTTTAAGTTATAGCTAAATTGACGAAAATGTCGCCAAACCTTCCATGGAGATTGCATTATTCAGATGATATGATTTCCATGAATTTATTTAAAGCAATTGATATCATGTCGCTTAGCAACGGATCCAATATGTTATGCGGCATATGATTTTTATTAACACTTTACAACAAAGTTGAAAAGTGTTTATGACTTTGTTCATTCTGTCTGTCTGTCTGTCTGTCTGTCTGTCTGTCTGTCTGTCCGTTAGCACGATAACTGCCGTAAAAATGACTTAATCAAAATGAAATTTTAGTATGTTGTTCAGACGGTCTATAGGACCTATGGGAATATAAATGAATAATATCACCCAATTAGTTTTGGATTGAACCCGGGTTGAAAAAATGGAATACATTGAGCCCTATGGGACCTAATTTTTCAAGCATTTTTTAAGCGGATTTAAAATTCACAAATTGCTTCGAAAATTTCAGGCAATATTCAAATTGTTCCATAAAATATATAAAAAAAAATTCAGCGAAATATATTCAGTTGTTTTTTAAATAAAAATTAAAATAATAATAACACCTCTTATATTAAGCGATCACGTGTCCATGATATGAAACGATCACATGACCCACTTCAAAATGATATATGGCATCCATCTTGTGTCAAAATCCTGATTTTTAAAGTTCTTTTTAATTCATATTGAGTGCTGTATCCGTCCTAAAATTACTTTATTTTTGCCTAAATTCTGTGCATCTACATACTGAAACAACGCAATGACAATATATTTCAGTTTAAATGCTCTTCCAAATTTGATTATTTCTACTATTAAGCCTATTTTTCACCTATGTAAAATGTAAACAGCAAAATATGTAGAATGAGTTGTATTAGAATCGCTGTAATTCTTTAACACAAAATCATTTAGTCCATGGAGTCTGCTTAGCTGATATGAATTCATTGATTTTAGAAAGAGAAGGACGATATTTTTCGATGAAGTTTTACGCATAGAGTTTTACTTACTTGTAGCTCCATGGTCTTAATTTTTAAATAATATAAATTATTATAGTATTGTGATGAATGACATGAATGGGGGAATTATTTATGAATGAAATGTTGCTTTTATAGAGAGAGCCAGGCGTGTTATTTTTTCTATGACGTCATTTGAATGGATTTCAGTTGTTTTCGATGAAGTTTTCAAATATAATAAATTATCGTAGTATTATGATAATTCTAAAATTATTACCGAGGAATGTATCACATTTTAGAGATGTTTAAACCAGGCAATTTATATTTTAATGCCCTCATTTGAATGAAGTTAATTTTTTTCGATGAAGGTTTAAGGTTTCAAATATAATAAATTAATGTAGTATTGTGATAAGTTTTAAAATATTACCGAGGAATGTATTGCATTTTAGACATGTTTAAATAAAATTGCATTGAAGTTGGAAAGTGTTTCATAATCAATGCTTTAAGCATGATTGATCTTTCTTGTTAAATCTTTTCCGATTTGAATAGTAAAAATATGTATATAAAATAAATTTCATTGACATTGAATTTTTGACTGGATAATATCAATTACGGTCTTCAGATTTATACATCATTATTATTGATATTTTCGGGGACTGTTGATTCAGGGATTACTGATATATTCAAATTATTATGGAATTGTTTTATTATGACGAAAATTGTTGAAACTCATATATAGTACGTTGTACGAGTAATCTTCTACAAATGCATGGGTATATCTTCCAATCTACGAGAATATAAGTAGTACAGGTATTTTGGCATATATTTTGATATATATTGACATATATTCGAATCAATTATGACCTTCTGGTATTAAGATTACGGGGATTTTTGATACTTTCAATTTTTTATGTCATCTCTTTTATTTTGGCAAATATTTTTGAGACACATATTGCAATACGGGTAAGCTTCTACTAATACGAGTACACTGGCATATTTTCTAATCTGCGACAATATAGACAATATAAGTAGTACGGGGTTGCATAGATTGATTCAATTCCTTTTTTTTTGTAAATTTGCATACAAAAGGGGCCAGGATGTTTTATTCTTCAGATCTGCCCGTGAAGATAATTTTGCATAGTGAGAACAGATATTCTTAAACTTCTCTTTATGAGCAATAAATTTAATATTTTAACAGAATTTGCACATGATTGCGAATAATAAATTTCTTTATATTATATACTCCGTACGAAGAACGGGTATGCTGCTAGTATATCATAAAATTGACGAAACTGCGCTAAATAAATTAAATTAATTATGTTTTGTTAGGGGATAGTATCGTGATGATGTTTCATGAATGTGTCGCAAAATGGGACTATCTGTTCTACAGTCCCACTTGGCGATAAATTTGGCGATTTTTGAAATTATCGCTAAATTGACGAAAATGTTGCCACATTTTCCATGGAGATAGCATTATTCAGACAATATGATTTCTATCAATTTATTTCAAGCAAATGATATCATATTGTTTAGCAACGGATGTAAATCGAATGTGTTATGCAGTATACGATTTTTATTAAATCTTTTCCGATTTCAATAATAAAGATATGGCTATAAAATAAATTTCATTGACATTGCATTTTTGACTGGATAATATCAATTGCGGTTTAAAAATTATTATTATTGATATTTTTGGGGATTATTTATTCAGGGATTATTGATATTTTCAAGTTATTATGCCATTGTTTTATTATGACAAAAATTATTTAAACTCATATATTGTACGTTGTGCGAGTAATCTTCTACAGATGCACGGGTATATCTTCTAATCTACGAGAATATAAGTAGTACATGTATAATGGCATACATTTTGATATATAATGGCATATATTGGAATCAATTACGACCTTCTGGTGTAAAGAGTACGGGGATTATCAATTTATTACGTCATCTATTTTATTTTGGCAAATATTTTTGAGACTCATATTAATACTCACGGGTAATCTTCTACTAACACACTGGCATATTTTCTAATCTGCGACAATATAAGTAGTATATATTCCCATATAATTTTAGTGCTTTCATTCTGGCATATATTGGAATCAATTACGGGTTTATTGATATTTTCAATTTATACATGTAATGTACTAAAACAGGTTATATCTTCTATACAGGTTATATTCGCGTATATAAGTAGTACGGGTCCCATACAATTTTAATGCCTTCATTTTGCATATATTGATTCAATTTTTTTTTGTAAATTTGCTTACAAAAGGGGCCAGGATGTTTTATTTTTTAGATCTGCCTGTGAAGATAATTTTGTGTAGCGAGAACAGAGATTCTTAAACTTCTTTTTAGGAGCAATGTATTAAATATTTTAACAGAATATTTTGATTAAAAATGTCATTTAGTATACTAAAGTAATTTGCACATGATTGTGAATTTTAAGTTTCTTTATATTATATACACGTACGAAGAACGGGTATGCTGCTAGTCTTCTTATAAATAACAAATATATATATATAAATAAAATTGTAAATTCAATGTTAGAATGTAAGTAGTAACTCATAATATACTATCCCAAAATTTTTACAAAATACAAAGAAATAAAAGAAATTCAACCATAAAGAGGAAATTATAAAGCGTAATGCAGGTCATAAAGACAAAGACAATCAACAAATTTCAAAGGTGAGGAATGAAAATAGGAAAACAAAAAAATCAAACAAAAAAGCTTGCACGTGGAAGAGCTGTAGGCTTAAGATAAGTTCATTTCGAAAAAATTCTTTTCAAGTCCATATATCCCTTCGAAATGAACACAAAAATGCTTGTTTCTGAAGCACAGGATAGATTTTATCTATAAACGTGTGTTATATGGACGACAAGCATATAGATTGGAAAAATTAAGGAAACATAAATATCTTAAAATGCACTTCATTAGTTCAACCATGACGAGCAAAATATGACTGAACCAATGTTGCCATACGCAGAAATGAAAAGATGTGATTTGCTGTTGCCAAAGAGAGTAATAAAAACCGTACTGCGTAAAAGCAATAACATGAGATATTCTACAGTTAAAGCTGCAAAATAAAAAGATGAAAATATAATAAATTCAAGAGAATGTAGAAGTACGGCTAATATAAGATACTAAGGAGAGATTATGAGAATTTTAGGCTAATCGAAACTTATTAACTATACCATTTACTAAATATGCTGGATATTTATAAAATTTACTGGTAATTTTGAGGTTATTAATGTGCAAAGCATGAAATTTTTTATCTGATAATCTATAAATTCTAAAAAGTTGATTAAGTATAATATTTTTAAACAATTGAATCGAGTTGCAGGAATTAAATGGTAATAATTTATTAATATTAAATTAAAAAAGCCTTTTTTATCATATAAATTAGCAACTATCTCATTAGTAGGTTCTATAATTAGATTTAAATCCAAATAATAAATATTATTACTAATAGTAGTTTCATTAGGTATTAATTCCAAATTTTCCGGATAGAAATCTATATCTACGACATAGTTATCAGTAAATACAAGAGAAATCAGATCATCTACATATCTGTAAATTTTATAATCTGTTGAAGTAAAGAATTTTTCATATTGATATAGGCATAAATTAGCTAACATACTGTTACTATAGCCACCCTGTGGAACACCTGAGACTTGTAAGTATAATTTATTACTTTGAAAGATATAATTATTGAAAAGAACAAAATGGAGAAACTTAGGAAAATTGGTAAATTTAGTAAGATGAGATTGATTAGTAATATAAGCATTATATAAAGCTAAGATGACATCATATAGATCAGTGATCTTAATATTATTAAATAGATCTTTAAAATCAAAAGTTTGAAATCCTATTATTTTACCAAGTGTTTTTAATTTATTTTTTAATTCTTTATTGTTATTTAGAATAATGTAGTTATCAATAGAATCTCGTAAATTACTATTTAGTACATTTAAATAATTTAGTAATAATTTACTAGCAGTAGTAGAGTATGAATTATGACCACTAGTTACAGTTCTAAATTTAATAGGATTTTTATGAAATTTAGGTAAAAGCACAATATATGGAAATTTCAAAAATTTATTATTAATATCTAAATCACTACACATATTGATAATTTTCAATTTGATACTATTAACAGAGTGTGAATCAATTTTAAATAGACTATTATTTTTTAAATAATCTAACAGATATTGAATATAGAATTTTTTACAAATAATAGCATAATTATTAGAGGCTTTATCAACATAAGTAATAACAAAAGATCTATGTACATCATTAGCAGAGTGTTTTATATTATCCATATTATATATAGATCTAGATAAATTAATACTACAAATGGCATTTTTAATAGATCTTAAAATAGTAAATTTCCACATAATAAATGCCTCTATAGGCTGAGCATATTTAGAAGCTAATCCATAAATATATATATATATATATATATATATATATATATATATATATATATATATATATATATATATATATATATATATATATATATAAAGAAGATAAAAAAAGAACGAGCTGTGAAATAAGTGCCAACAGGGAAATAAAACGTGACCAAGGGGGATTGTGACCCCTTGTTTTCCCGGTTATAGCCAGCTATTACTCCTTAGGAAACACTCCCGGAGTCATTACGTGCCTGTGGCCATATTTCCCTGGAATATCAAAGCAAAATATGGCCAGGGAAATATGGCCACAGGCACGTAATAGCTCCGGGAGTGTTTCCTTAGGAGTATTAGCTGGCTATAACCGGGAAAACAAGGGGGTCACAATCCCCCTTGACCACGTTTTATTTCCCTGTTGGCACTTTTTTCACAGCTCGTTCTTTTTTGATCTTATATACAAGACATTAATAGAGCAGCATTGCGCTTATATGACTTGGCGATTTCTATTAGTTTGATAATCGGGTACGTATCGTACTTTTGTATTTACAATATTATATATATATATATATATATATATATATATATATATATATATATATATATATATATATATATATATATATATATATATATATATATATATATATATATATACAATATAAAACTTGAAAAATTGCTACAATTTTTAGTGAATTGATTAAAAGGCTAAAAGCAAAAAAATAATTTATAATACAACTTGTAAAGCGCTATGCTGCAATTTTACATGAGTATACCTATATAAATTCCCAAATAGGACAAGTAGCAATGTACTCGTAAAATTTCTAGATGAGTGACGGAAGTAACGGCCGGGGGGAGTTGCGACCCCCAACACTCCGGTTAAAGCTTTTTTCCGCTCATGGCAAACGCCCCCGGTAGCCGATACTCCCTACATTATTTTCTTCATGACTCTTATAAAACAGTAAAAATTACATACATACATATACACTTTCAATAACATGTAAAAATTTAAATGTTTACTATTCTACGCTAAAACAAAGCAAAAGGCACACTATAAAAATATAACAAATAATTTAAAATACTAATGTATGAAATTACTTCAGACGTGGTTATTTAATACCTTAATATCAATATATTCAAAAATAATGTTTGAAACCCAAGTCAGAGAGGTTATATTTAAAAATTTGGATATAAGACCAATTGGCAACACTATCGCCATATAAATACTAATGTATGAAGTTACTTCACTCGTGGTTATTTAATATTTTAAAATCAATATATTCAAGACTAATGAAATCCAAGTCTGAGAGGTTATTTTAAAATTGGATATAAGACCTATTAACAACAAATAATTACCAATGTATGAAATTACTTCACTCGTGGTTATTTAATCCTTTAAAAATTATATATTCAAAACCAATGTTTGAAATATAAGTCAGAGTGGTTGTTTTTTTAAATATGGATACAAGACCTATTGGCAGCATTATCGCCATATAAATACTGATGTATGAAATTACTTCGCTCATGGTTATTTAATACTTTAAAAACAATATATTCAAAACCAATGTTTGAAATATAAGTCAGAGTGGTTGTTTTTTTAAATATGGATACAAGACCTATTGGCAGCATTATCGCCATATAAATACTGATGTATGAAATTACTTCGCTCATGGTTATTTAATACTTTAAAAACAATATATTCAAAACCAATGTTTGAAATATAAGTCAGAGTGGTTGTTTTTTTAAAAATGGATACAAGACCTATTGGCATCATTATCGCCATATAAATCCTAATGTATGAAATTACTTCACACGTGATTATTTAATACTTTAAAATCAATATATTCAAGATTAATGACATTCCAGTCAGAGAGGTTATTTTTAAATATTGGATACAAGACCTATTGACAATATTATCACCATATAAATATATAAACACATAAATACGCTATAGTCCAGACTCTTCGCAATACACCTTCCCGTGGAACAACAGGTAACTTATTGATGTTATACCACTTTCACGTATAATCTCCTTAACTTTAACACTAAAGTGAATATTAAAAGATCGTCCGATATTTCAGAAAACCCTTATAATCACGAACATACAATCTGGATATCGCTTGAAATGTGTCTACAAAAAATAGCTCCAGCCATAGAATACCTATATTTAGCCATATAGAGCTCTATCTGGTTTATGATCCTCAATTTTGCATAAAACCGCGTCACCTTCTGCGTATTATAATACCGCCACTAGGCGGTATCTGAAAAGTCGTATGTTGTTATTATTCCAAAATATCTCTTTCTAGTCACGGCTGCAGTTAAACCATTATAATTGGAAACCAATCTAATCAGAAAAGCGGGTGGATAACCCTCCTTGATAGCCTCTTTCAGAAAACGGCAATCACAAATGTATCTATCGTTATTAGTAAAATTCAACAACTTATGTCGTTTCATTTGATTTATAATCAGATTTCTGAATATGTTACGGTGTAAACAAGTTGTCCATGACGTCAAATATTTGATATCGAATTTAAAGGTGCTACGTTTATCGTACATACGATAACACTGTAAGGTTGTAGGCTTCATTATAGTGAGATCCAAAAAATCCAGACTATTATCCTCATTACATGCTGTTTCTATTAAATTTAAACATGGAGGATAAAAGTCAAACTTCATTGTATAACTACAATCCTTAAATCCGCATAGGAGATCGTCCACGTAACGTAGGAATAATATCTCATTTAAAATATGTGTTACCCTTTCATATTTATCTAAGTAAATATCTGCCAGAATTAAAGAGCAGTTACCTCCCATTGGGATACCCTTAATTTGTTTATAAAAGTTTTCTCCATTATATAGAACTGTCTCGAATAAAACCAATTCCACCAAAGCCCTGTACTTTCCAATTGTTATATATAGTTGCAAATCACAACTATAGTATGATTCTATGAGGATGTTATATAGATCCTTAATGTCCATATTATTGAAAAGGTCAGCAAAGTCATAACTCCTATATATTCTGATGTTAGGCAATTCTTTCAACCTTTTAACCACTTCGAGGCTGTTTTTAATAAAATAGCTACCCTGGTCATAGAGTTTCCGTTTCGGTTTTATAAGAGTCATGAAGAAAATAGTGTAGGGAGTATCGGCTACCGGGAGCGTTTGCCATGGCGGAAAAAAGTTTTAACCGGAGTTTTGGGGGTCGCAACTCCCCCCGGCCGTTACTTCCGTCACTCATCTAGAAATTTTACGAGTACATTGCTACTTGTTCTATTTGGGAATTTATATATATATATATATATATATATATATATATATATATATATATATATATATATATATATATATATATATATATATATATATATATATATATATAAGTATACAGGGCGTCTAGTGCCATTGGTGACCAATGGCTATGTCCTCAACCGTTAGTCACAGAGTTATACTCCCAATTACAAAAATGTCTTAAATTTTAAAATCTATTATCTTAGAAACAATATAAATCAATAAATGCATTTCTGAAAGAAATACGAAATATAAATTTTTATACGGTCCCCCGGTCCTACCAGTTATATTTAAGAAAATCTCATACAATTTCATGCTACATAAAAAAAATCATCCTTTTCCAATCAAAATTAATTGAGTTATGAAGCATTAAACCAAGCTATATTTTTGATATTTTTTTTATGTGTTACAAATAATTATATCTTTTATATTGTTTAGTGTAACGTATATTGCTGCAAAAGATAATGAAATTGCTGCGAAATATTTGTCTCTCCAATTATTTTGTGTATAATTCCCATTTCTCAGCACAAAAATTACTCCAACTTTAAGCAGCTATAAGTTGGTGAATTTTGGTCGTAAAAAGTTGATTTTTTTTTAAGTTGCATGAAATTGTATGAGATTTTCCTAAATATAACTGGTAGGACCGGGGGAAAAATTTATATTTCGTATTTCTTTCAGAAATGCATTTATTGATTTAAACTGTTTCTGGGATAATATATTTTAAAATTTAAAACATTTTTGCAATTGTAAGTATATCTCTGTGATTAACGGTTGAGGAAATAGTCATTGGTCACCGATAGCACTGCTGGACACCCTGTATATATATATATATACACACACACACACACAAATAACGTTTTGGCAGACGATAGTTAGCTGAATGTTTCAGAAATGAAGCTGGAATTTTCATATATGCCTGTAACTGTGGTTATTTTTTTTTTTTTATCAATTTGCCGAAATTATCAATAAAGAAGCTGAAACAAATAAGCAAAAGTCTCAAAATGTTTTATAGCGCACTGTAAGATGTGAACCATCCAGATAAAAATAATCTTACTACTCCCATTGAGAAATAGCTGTAAAGCTGCTGTAAATAAAAATGTTGGTCATACTTTCTGCCTTTAATTTATGGATCAACAAGGCCCTCCAGTTTTAAAAGGTGACGTCTGTGAACATGCATTCATTAATGAAAGAGGTTTGGTTTAGTGTTCTTTACGTCCCATTAAAGTTTGACCACATTCTGTATAATATGATACAAGGTAAAAATAAATTGAAATGTTATGCTTCTTGCGATTGAAAATTAGTAGAACGCAAATTTAAACTTGGGAAGAATCTCTTGTATATAATTCAGAAAATGTTTGGAATAAATTTAAATTTCTGTTGTTCTTTGAGCTCCTTTTCTGATTTGGGGATGTAGTTTTAAGAGCTTCTTTAGGTTCGTATTAAATTCGCCACTGATCGGTAATTTCGCCACTGTAGTAAGACGCCCATTGGTGTTTAGAGATATTGAATAATGGAAAGGCACTTATTTTGTATGACCTGTTTTACGAAAACTGAATATGATAAAAATAACTAATGATAAAGTTAATTAATGATAATTTTAAATATATATTTTTTTGTTGCTAACATTACCAGTTTCAAGATCATACATTTTTTAAACGTCAAAAATTATAAGAAAACACAAACCAAATTGTTCTCTATAGTAAAAAAAAAGTTGATATTTTACATGTTCTTTTAACAACAAATTTATAGACACCATCTTATCACCAATCGTTTACCAGAAAGTATAAATTTTACTTTCCCTAGATTAACAGCGATATCTATCAAACAGTTGAGAAGTAAGTAGAATGAAATTTGGGTTGGTATTTAAATTGTTATGCATATGTACATGGAATTTATTGATTTTTTGTGAGATATAATTATAAGACCATAATTTTGGCTATTTTCATAAAAAAAAGTTGATATTTTGCATGTTCTTTTAGCAACAAATTTATAGACACCATTTTATCACCAATCGTTTACCAGAAAGTATAAATTTTACTTTCCCTAGATTAACAGCGATATCTATCAAACAGTTGAGGAGTAAGTAGAATGAAATTTGGGTTGGTATTTAAATTGTTATGCATATGTACATGGAATTTATTGATTTTTTGTGAGATATAATTATAAGACCATAATTTTGGCTATTTTCATAAAAAAAGTTGATATTTTGCATGTTCTTTTAGCAACAAATTTATAGACACCATTTTATCACCAATCGTTTACCAGAAAGTATAAATTTTACTTTCCCTAGATTAACAGCGATATCTATCAAACAGTTGAGGAGTAAGTAGAATGAAATTTGGGTTGGTATTTAAATTGTTATGCATATGTACATGGAATTTATTGATTTTTTGTGAGATATAATTATAAGACCATAATTTTGGCTATTTTCATAAAAAAAAGTTGATATTTTGCATGTTCTTTTAGCAACAAATTTATAGACACCATTTTATCACCAATCGTTTACCAGAAAGTATAAATTTTACTTTCCCTAGATTAACAGCGATATCTATCAAACAGTTGAGGAGTAAGTAGAATGAAATTTGGGTTGGTATTTAAATTGTTATGCATATGTACATGGAATTTATTGATTTTTTGTGAGATATAATTATAAGACCATAATTTTGGCTATTTTCATAAAAAAAAGTTGATATTTTGCATGTTCTTTTAGCAACAAATTTATAGACACCATTTTATCACCAATCGTTTACCAGAAAGTATAAATTTTACTTTCCCTAGATTAACAGCGATATCTATCAAACAGTTGAGGAGTAAGTAGAATGAAATTTGGGTTGGTATTTAAATTGTTATGCATATGTACATGGAATTTATTGATTTTTTGTGAGATATAATTATAAGACCATAATTTTGGCTATTTTCATAAAAAAAAGTTGATATTTTGCATGTTCTTTTAGCAACAAATTTATAGACACCATTTTATCACCAATCGTTTACCAGAAAGTATAAATTTTACTTTCCCTAGATTAACAGCGATATCTATCAAACAGTTGAGGAGTAAGTAGAATGAAATTTGGGTTGGTATTTAAATTGTTATGCATATGTACATGGAATTTATTGATTTTTTGTGAGATATAATTATAAGACCATAATTTTGGCTATTTTCATAAAAAAAAGTTGATATTTTGCATGTTCTTTTAGCAACAAATTTATAGACACCATTTTATCACCAATCGTTTACCAGAAAGTATAAATTTTACTTTCCCTACATTGACAGCGATATCTATCAAACAGTTGAGAAGTAAGTAGAATGAAATTTGGGTTGGTATTTAAATTGTTATGCATATGTACATGGAATTTATTGATTTTTTGTGAGATATAATTATAAGACCATAATTTTGGCTATTTTCATAAAAAAAAGTTGATATTTTGCATGTTCTTTTAGCAACAAATTTATAGACACCATTTTATCACCAATCGTTTACCAGAAAGTATAAATTTTACTTTCCCTAGATTGACAGCGATATCTATCAAACAGTTGAGAAGTAAGTAGAATGAAATTTGGGTTGGTATTTAAATTGTTATGCACATGTACATGGGATTTATTGATTTTTCGTGAGATATAATTATAAGACCACAATTTTGACTATTTTCATAAATAATAAAAAAAAAAATTGTTAGTTTGTAGGTAAAGTCAGATGTTATCAGATTTTATTTACATATACATTATATACAATACGAACGTGGTGTACGCTAACCTTCATTGATGCCAAAAATTCATTTACAAAAATAATTAAAATGGAAGATGAAGATTCATTCAATTTTTAAATATTTTAGTTTATATTCGAACGAATGTGTCGATATAATTATATACGAGTATTATACATACACAATTAAGTTAGGGAAAGTAAAGATTTTTTCCCAATATTCTAAAAAAATTTTTTCAGGAATATTTTTAACTTTTCGAATATTTATAAAAATTTAATTGGAATTTGAATATTTTCATTGAATTATATCTTATTTTTAAATTAATAAATGATTCGATGACTTTAGAGAGATTAAATGTAGTATATAGTAAAATTTTATTTAAATCGTGTCTATAAAATAATTTTAAAAATATAATTATGATTTAATATTGTCATAATTTAATACTAAAATTATTTATAATTTATATAGAGTTTTTATAATGCCCTCTGTTGCAAATTAAAATACATGCACCCATACGAAATTGAGCTACAGCCGCGACGCTTGTCATGCATGTATCGTTTGAGGGGGTATGAAAATGACCAGAATTTGGGAGCAAAAAAAAAAAAAAAAAAAGAATTCTACTAAGAAATGGTGGCAAGAAAAAGATGATAATTTAGTTAGTGGTAAATTCACTTTTGGAAGCTATACAAGCCCATATACAGTGCGGCATAGAGATGATTATGTCTTTCTGCGGAATATTCTGCTACAAATGTTGCAACTGATCAGCAAAGTTAAGTCTGGGGACTAGATGGACATGGGATGGTATTAAATCATCCTGACATTGCTGAGAACGTCGTGCCGTATGTGGTCGAGCATTGTCTTGCTCGTAAATGGAACTTGGGTGGCTTGAAAGCATAAGCAGAACAACCGGCTGCAGAATATTGTCGACGACGTACAAACGAGGCGTCAGATTGGCTTGCAACACAACTAAAGGAGATTGGCTGTCTCACGAGATGGCTCTCCTGACTGTCTCCAGATTGGTTGGTTGCTAAAGAGAACATGCCTCTAATTGGGTACTGTCCAGGCTGACCGAGGTCGCCACCAATCCAGACGGCTCTGCTGTATTGAGGGGTTAGTGGTAGGCAATTTAATGGACGTTGATACCTAATCCCATCTGCTGCCAGTCGTCTTCGAATAGTATCCCTTGATACAGGATACATGGAGGATGGTAAATGCTTTTGAATGGCTGATAGCGACACTATTGTCGTGGACATCTCTCCTGTCTGCACGATGATCTCGAGCAATTGTCTGTCTGGGGCATCTTGAGCCTCTGTGACGTTTACATGTGCCTTTTTTGATCCACTGTTGACCTCCCCGAGCAACTACCATATAGCTCCGACCAAGATGGAGACTGATACGTCTGTTGGACCAACCAGTTTCCTTTTAGACCTATGATGCGACGTCTCTAAATCCGACAATTGTTTGTAGCGCCGACAAGGGCGTCACAAAGGCATCTTTGTACACAACTTTACTGTACCTAGGCAGAAAAATTCACTTCCAATTGCCGTGAGTGAGAACATCGGTCGTTTTAAATACTGCACGATGCGTCGTTTTCATGCGCGTTGCATAAGTCCTATAACATCATTGGCGCTGACAGTTTGATCTTTTGCATAACACTTTAAACGACGTTTGTATGCAGATTTTCATGACTGTAGCTCTATTTTTTATGGTTGCATATATTTTTTGCACCTATAAAAAGTAGTGTACACTCGTATTAAATAGTGTGATATATATATATATATATATATATATATATATATATATATAAACACTAATATGCAAGGTTTTGTGGTTTTGAAATGGAAATGTCTGTTGGAACGGATTTTTTCTGCAGATTACGAAAATGACCTTGAAATATCCGAATCACGTTAGGTTTTTTCAAAAATCACAAAAATGTGTGATAATGTTAAAAAAGGAAATTTTTTAATGACATTGATATATTACAAACATGAGGGTATGCATGTGTAACGAATAGATAAACACAAATACTTATTTCAAAGCAAACATACTTAATATTCACGTGGCCTCCTCAATGAAGGACCGACAGTGGGGTGAGGTACGACTCATTTCCGTTAATCTGCGGTGTATTTGTCTGCATTTATTCGTTACACATGTATTCCTTCTCGCCAGAGAACATTTTCACACGTTACAAACGTTGTGATGTATCAATATCATTAAATAATTAACTTTTTTTACATTTTCACATTTTCGTGATTTGTGAAAAAAACCTGACGTGGTACGGATTTTTCAAGGTCATTTTCGTAATCTGCAGAGAAAATTCGTTCCGATACATCTCTTTATTTCAAAACAACAGAAAAGAAAGTGAAAAAATGCAGATTTGTGTAATTGCTACCCATTGTTATTTTCTATTCTATTATTTTCTCAATTTACAGTATTATTATTGTGTTTTAACTTTAATCTTTACTAGGTGATTTACAATCTCTCATTTAGTTTATTGGTTATTTTTAACTTTTATTATATATATATACATATAATTGAAACTTTCAGATGTAGGCCGTTTTTCAGTATTTTTTTTTTTGTTTCCATGTTAATTATGTACACTACTTAAAGCAAGATTCCTTCTACGAAAAACTTGAAATGTTTCTTTGAAAATATAAAGTAAAAGTAATTTCGATATCACTGCAATTGCGAAAAAATTTCGAATGATCGAAGCGAATCTCTTTCCCCAGAGGTGCATAGTTCGCATTTAAACTGCTAGATGGCGGCAGTCGTCCTCGCTGCGGCGGAGGCTCCGAAGACTGCGGCCAGGGGTTACCCCGAAGTGCGACATCTGTTCTTGTGTTCGTCCGTCTGTCCTCTCGCTTTGAGAAAAAATGGGAATAACAGCCTCTGTGCAGTGATGGCGATCTTGATTGTGCGGTATCTCCGAATACACCCACGAGAGTGAAAAATATAATCTGCAGGCGATTTTTTTCCACCGGACCCCATGATGCAGAGGTGCTCCTATGCCACCACCGCCATGGCAAGTGGCGATCAGCAGCATTCGCCACTGAGCTGAGAGCTACGGAATCTTAGTGCTGTGTGTTTTTGTTTCTCCCCCTCCCCCCAAAGAGAAGAGATAAACGACGAATATGATACGTGGATTATAAACAGAATAAAAGATTCTACCACGGATTCGAATCTTTTCCGCGTTCTAATCGAAGGTGGCCGCGTTCGAACGGAATCGGAACTCTTGATGAGATGATTTTGAAGAAATCATGCCAGCTACTGGCTCTGTTTGTATGCCTGTGGGTAACAACCAAAGGTAAGTGTTTCTCCACCGAGTTGATACTTTCATATGCTCTGCAGTATGGGTTCCCGAATTTCTAATCTTCTTAAGATTTCATTGAGAGACAGAAAACAATTTCTGTTCTCTTTCGTATTCTCTTTGATTTCAGCTCCATCTGTAATCAATTAATGCCTTCGAATAAGGTTAAGAGTGGATAATTACATTGCGTATGCTGTTTTGGGAGGATATTTAATTGTTTTAGCGCCTATATTGTGTAATAAATAAAATAAAGGGACGATTTATCGTATTATAATATGTATAATTAAAAGTTGAGAATTTAGAGTTTCAAAGAAT
Organism: Amaurobius ferox; assembly: GCA_951213105.1. NCBI lineage: Eukaryota > Metazoa > Arthropoda > Arachnida > Araneae > Amaurobiidae > Amaurobius > Amaurobius ferox. The sequence continues at coordinate 90,551,218 of OX578135.1, forward strand.
ATTTTACGCCGAAATTGATACCTATAAATATTAAAAAAAGCTAATTATTATTTAATTTTAATTTTCGCTTTAAAAAAAAGTAAGTGAACATAATTTACTTGAAGAAGCTATGTGCATTGGAATTTTATAAAGAAGAACGAGAAAACCATCGCAAAAAATTCGGTTCTGAAAATACATAAACCATGTACAACTTAAGTATTTTTACATATAATGTGCTTCTTATTTATAAATAATTCTTTTTGATTTAGTAACCCGAGTAATATTTTCCCTATTAAAAAAAATAATGTGTAGAGACAAACAGTTGATTGAAAAAATATTGCGTATATTGATTCATTCTTAACCTCATAATGTAATATGCTCTATTGTATAAGTCGCATTTTATAACTTTAATAAATCTATTAAATTATATGTAAATTAGATATAAAAATCAAAAAATAATTTTCCGATTCAGTTACTTTTAAAAATATTGATTTAACAGTGTGATTATTCTTCGCAAATGTTTAATTAATAATAAAGTTTTTAGTGCTAAATTTCAAGTGTAACAATTTAAAAAGCCCACGAACACTTGTTATTATTTATTTAAAATTTATTGTGTAATTTTGTAATTTGTAACGGTAAAAAAAAAAAAAAAAAGCGAAGACCAAATTGCAATTAGATTTCTTTCGACAATTCTAGTTTATGTCTTCGTTGTATGAGGTTGCTGTATAGCAGTGAAACAAATAACATGTTCTTCTTAGCACCTACACTGTCTGCTGTTAAAATTATGTTCTTCCATTTTGGGTTTTTTTGATTTGGGACCAGGGGCCATTATGCTCTGTAGCATGGATTCCTGTTTCGTATAATGTACTTTTAAATTCCGGTGAAAAAAATTTAACTCTAGAAATTTAAAACTCTTTTCGTTGATTTTAGCTTATCTGTAATTAATTAATGCCTAAGAATAAGGATACGAGTTTATAATTATATTTACTATGTTATTTTCGGATAAATTTAATTATTTTAGTACCTATTTTGTATAATAATTAAGATAAAAAAACCGAATTACGGTATTATAATATTTAGTCGAGGATTGAGAGAACTAGCTATATTTCTTCTCCGAAATAGGCGCATACGAATATTTGAAAATGATAAATATTAATGCCGGATTTTCTTTCTATTTGACTCATTAAAAGTTAGTGATTATCATTCAATTAAAGGAGATATGAATATGCAAATGTTGAAAGGTAAGATCGTGTAAAACCTTCAGAAGAAAAAAAATCAGATTTTGAAAATATTTGAATAATATACGCCTAAATAACTAAGTATGTTTCAATATTTAAGTATTTATTATAAGTGCCTTTTTTATTAAAAAAAATTGTAATTTGGGAATTTTTATACAATTTAAAAATTAAGTATTAAAATATGTTAGTAGAGTAGAAATCAAATTGACCGAAAATAATAAGATTTTAAATTTAAGAAGATAAACCATAGTAGTAGTACATTTGGGGAATAAAATTTGTGATTAGAGAAAAGAAGTATTGTAGTCTAACGCAATCTCGAATTTTAATATGTAATATGTTCAATTGTATGAGTCACGTTTTATTAGTTTAATTATTTCCTGCATTTATATATAAAGCAGAACTGATATAAAATTCAAAAGTATAATTTTCTTATTTATAAATAATAAATAATTCTATTTTAAGGATAGTTTTGCAAATTAAAAATTGAGGAATAAAATTTGTGAGTAGAGAAAGGAAATCACCTAGAAAAATATTTTATTTTAATGCAATCTCGAACATTAATTTATAATGTTCTATTGTAAGAGTTACGATTTATTAATATAATATCACATATGAATCAGTTATAAAAATCAAAACTATAATTTTTATATTTTATAAATTATTCTAATTTAAAAAGTTAAAAATTAAACTATGCAATTTGAGAGTAAAGAAAAATTTGGTCTGAAAAATATTTTATTCTTATGTAATCTCGAATTTTAATATGCAATATGTTCTATTGTATGAGTTACGCTTTATTAGATTAATAATTTATGTATTTATATATAAATTAGTTCAGATATAAAATTCAAAAATATAATTTACTTATTTAATAATAATTTTAATTTAGGAATATTTTTGCCGGTCAAAAATTGAGGAATAAAATGTGATTTCTGAGTAGAGAAAATAAAGGTTTGAACAAATATTCTGTTCTTACGCAATCTCAAACATTAATATTCTAAGGTGTGAGTTACGCTTTATAAATTTAATAACTACATGCATTTATATATAAACCAGTTATAAGATTCGAAAATAAAATTTTTTTCATTTATAAATAATTCTTATTCGGGAATATTTTTGCCAGTTAAAATTGGGGAAGAAATTTGTCCAGGAGAGCAAAAATCGACTGAAGAAATATTGTTTTCGAACGCAGTCTTGAACTTTATATAATATGTTCTATAATATGAGGCTTTATTAGTTTAATAATTATATACATTTTTATAAGTAAAATATAATATTCAAGAATGTAATTTCCTTATCTATAAATGATTCTAATTTAAAAATATTTTCGAAAGTAGAAAGTTGGGGAATAAAATAAATAATTGGAGTAAAAATTGATTGAAATTTTGTTCTATTCTACTGCAATCGCTAATCTTGATATCAATTACGATATATTGAATAAGTTACTCTTTGTTAATGTAATAATTATATGCGTTTACATATAAATCAGATATGAAATTCAAGAATATCTTTTCTTATAAGTAAATCTAATTTAGAAATATTTTCTACAGTTAAAAATTGAAGAATAAAATATATGTTAGAGAAAAATTCGACTGAATTTTTTATTTTTTATTTTAACGTAATTACGAATTTTATGTAAAATGTTCTATTGTATGAGTTAAGCTTTATTAATTTAATAATTAAATGTATTTATATAAATCTGATAAAATTAAAAAATATTTAGAGAATATATATTGTGAGTAGAGAAAAATAATCGACTGAAAAGATATTCCACTATAGTGAATTCTTGAGCTTTAATATATATATATATATATATATATATGTATGTTATATTTTGAATCACGCATTATTAGTCAAAAATTATATGTATTTATATAAATTAGATGTAAAATTTAAAAATATAATTTTCTTATTTATAAATACTTCTTCTAATTTGGAAATAATTTCGTCAGTTAATTTTGGGGAATAGCATTTGTGAGCAGAGAAAAAAATTAACTGAAAAAATATTCTAAAGCAATCTCGAACTTAATTATGTAATATGTTCTATTTTATAAGTTACGCTTTATTAGTTAATAATTATATGTATTTATAAATCAGATATAAAATTCAAAAATATATTTTTCTCATTTATAAATAATTTTAATCTAGAAATATTTTTTCCAGAACAAAATTTGTGTGCAGAGAAAAAATCGACTGAAAAGATATTTCTAACGCAACTTTAATATGTAATATGTTCTATTTTATGAGTTACGCTTTATTGGCTAATAAATATGTTTATTTATTCAAACCAGATGTAAAATTAAAAAATATAATTTTCTTATTTGTGAATACTTCTAATTTAGGAATATTTTTGCCAGTTAATTTTGAGGAATAAAATTTGTGAGTAAAGAAAAAGTTGACTGATAAAATATTTTATTCTAATCCAATCTCAAACTAGTATATGAAAAATGTTTTATTTTATGGTTACGCTTTAAACTTAAGTAAAATTTAATAATTTGATTTTATGAGTTACGTTTTGTTACATAATAACTATATGTATTTATATAAACCAGATGTAAAGTTTAAAAATATGGTTTTCATATTTATAAATAATTCTAATCTGGGAATATTTTCTACAGATAAACTTTGAAGAATTAAATTTGAGACTAGAAAAAAAAATCGTCTAAAAAAAAAATTTTTTTTCTAACGCAATCTCGAACTTCAACATGTTATATGTTCTATTTTATGAATTACTTTTTATTAGTCAAAAGTATATGTATTTATATAAATCAGATGAAAAATTCAAAAATATATTTTTTTTTATTTATATACAATTATGATCTAGAAACATTTTTGTCAGTTTCTTTTGGAGAATAAAATTTGCAAGTAGAGAAAAAAATTTAATAAAAAATATTCTATTCTAATGTAATCTTTAATAATCTTTAATGTAACTTTAATATGTAATACATTCTGTTTTATGAGTTACGTTTCATTAGTCAGTAATTATATGTATTTAGCGCATCATATATAAAATTTAAATATATAAATTTTTTATTTATACATAATTTTAATCTAGGAATATTTTCAATACTTAATTTTGGGGGAAAAATTTTGGGAATAGAGAATAAATTAACTGAAAAAATAATTTATTTCAAAGCAATCTCGAATTTGAATATGTATAATACGTTCTATTTTATGAGTTACGCTTTATTAGTCAACAAGAAAGATCAATCATGCTTAAAGCATTGATTATGAAACACTTTCCAACTTCAATGCAATTTTATTTAAACAAGTCTAAAATGCAATACATTCCTCGGTAATATTTTGAAACTTATCACAATACTGCATTAATTTATTATATTTGAAAACTTAAACCTTCATCGAAAAAAATGAACTTCATTCAAATGACGGCATTGAAATATAAATTGCCTGGTTTAAACGTCTCTAAAATGTTATACATTCCTCGGTAATAGTTTTAGAATTATCATAATACTACGATAATTTATTATATTTGAAAACTTCATCGAAAACAACTGAAATTAATTCAAATGACGTCATAGAAAAAATAACACGCCTGGATCTCTCTATAAAAACAGGATTTCATTCATAACTTTCTCCCAATCATTTCATTCATTACAATACTATAATAATTTATTTTATTTAAACATTTTGTTTAAGACCATGGAGCTACAAAAAATTAAACTCTATGCTTGAAACTTCATCGAAAAAAATCGTCCTTCTCTTTATGAAATCAATTAATATTTCATTCATATCAGCCATGCAGACTCCATGGACTAAATTATTTTGTGTTAAAAAAATACAGGAATTCTAATACAACTCATTCTATATATTTTGCTGTTTACATTTTGCATAGGTGAAAAATAGGCTTAGTTGTAGAAATAATCAAATTTAGATGAGCATTTAAACTCAAATATGTTGTCATTGCGTTGTTTCAGTATGTAGATGCACAGAATTTAAGCAAAAATAAAGTAGTTTTAGGACGGATACAACACTCAATATGAATTAAAAAGAATTTAAAAAATCACGATTTTGAAACAAGATGGATGCCATATATCATTTTGAAGTGGGTCATGTGATCGTTTCATATCATGGTCACGTGATCGTTTCATATAAGAGGTGAAATTATTATTTTAATTTTTATTTAAAAAACTACTGAATATATTTCGCTGAATTTTTTTTATATATTTTATGGAACAATTTGAATATTACTTAAAATTTTCGAAGCAATTTGTGAAATTTAAATCCGCTTAAAAAATGTTTGAAAAATTAGGTCCCATAGTATTAGGCTAAATGTATTTCATTTTTTCGACCCGGGTTCAATCCAAAACTAATTGGGTGATATTATTCATTTATATTCTCATAGGTTCTACAGACCGTCTGAACAACATACTAAAATTTCATTTTGATTAAGTCATTTTTACGGCAGTTATCGTGCTAACGGACAGACAGACAGACAGACAGACAGATAGACAGACAGACAGACAGACAGACAGAATGGACAAAGTCATAAACACTTTTCAACTTTGTTGTAAAGTGTTAAAAATTATCTGTATTTATAAGATATAAAATCCAAAAATATAATTATTTTATTAATAAATAATTCTTATCTAGGAATATCTCCATCAGTTAAAATTTGAGGAACAAAATTTGAGGAACAAATCGACTAAAAATAATTTATTCTAATGCATTCTCAGATTTTAATATGCAATATGTTCTATTTTATGAATTACTCTTTATTAATCAAAATTATATGTATTTATATAAATCAGATGTAAAATTAAAAAATATAATTTTCTTATTTATATATAATTCAAATCTAGATATATTTTTATGAGTTAATTTTGGAAATAAAATTTGTGAGTAGAGAAAAATAAAATAACTGAAAAAATATTCTATTCTAACGCAATCTTGAGATATGATATGTAAAATATTCTGTTTTATTAGTTACTCTTTATTAGTCAGTACTTATATGTATTTGTGTACATCATATATAAAATTCAAAAATGCAAATTTTTTATTTATACATAATTCTACTCCAGGAATATTTATTCTGGAAAGTTTCCAGGAAAGTTTATTCTGGACAATGAAATTTGTGAGTAGAGAAGTAAAACGAATTGAAAAATATTTCTAACGTAGTCTCAAATTTCAATATGTAATTTGTTCTATTTTATGAGTTACACTTTTTTGGTTAATAATTATGTTTATTTATATAAACCAGATGTAAATTTCTTATTTATGAATATTTCTATTTCAGGAACATTTTGGCTAGTTAATTTTGGGGAATAAAATTTGCGAGTAAAGAAAAAATTGACCAAAAAGAAATTATTTTCTTTCTATTCTTACGCAATCTCGAAATTTAATATAAAATAGGTTCTATTTTATGAGTTATGCTTTAAACTTATATAGAATTTAATATTTGAATTCTATGAGTTACGTTTTGTTACTCAATAATTATTGTAAAGTTCAAAAATATAATTTTTACTTTCCTTATATACAATAATGTATAAGGAACGTATTGTGACGGGATCCAAAATTTGAATTCGAGTTTTTGACGGGAGAGCACGTTTCAAGCATCCCTGATCACGAATCAAACATTTTCGAGGTGATGTCTGTGTGTGTGTGTGTGTGTCAGTGAGTCTGTGGACACGATATATCACGAACGAATGGAGCGATTCGAATAAAATTTGGTACAAAAATTACAATCCGTGAATATTGGAAGCCTATTGTTTTCAAACAGAATCGAATGTTTAGAACCCCCCTAAATTTTCGCATGAAAATTTGAAAAAAGTCATCAAAAATTAAAACCTTTAATGCAGTTACACAAATAGACATTTCTTATGTAATTTTTCCTTAGAAAACGATTGAGATAAATTTTAGAACACTAGCATGAACCTTTCTCGAGATATTGCATATTTTTCAAATAAATTTATCAAAAAATCACATAAATTAAAAAAATATTAACTATTGAGAAACATGTTCACTTTTCATATGTAATATCATGCCATAAATATGGTGATGTCATTTTCGTGGATCTAGCTCGTTCCATTTATGAGAAAAGATACTTTGAGTAATACTTTTGAATTTGAACGCCAATAGTCATTTATATACTATAAGAACTTATTTCTCCGTCCATAACGGTTGGCGAGATTTTTACGATGAATTTGGCGGAATTTTTTTTTAAATGTCGCCAAATGAGATCACGAAGTTTCTGATTCACCTTCCATATTTCTAAATAACATTTAAAAATTGCAAATTCATACAATATGATATCATGGGGTTTTAGAATCAGCTTCTAAAAAACATTTAAATTTGGTAAATTCATACGATCTGAGATTACGAGGTTTTTGAATCAGCTTCCATATTTGTAAACAGCATTTGAAAATGGCAACTTCATACTATCTGAGATCTAAGGTTTCTGAATCAGCTTCTATATTTCTAAATAGCTGTCACAAAGCAAACTTTAGTACACTGTTAAAGCTACGAATATATTTTTATTCAATTTTATCTGTTCATACGCATATTATGCGTACTATGATCAGATGATTGCCATAGCAACGAATTTACTTTTGAATGCCCATTAGAAATAATGTTTACTGAAATTCTAGCAGATATACCCAGTTACTTGTAATATAGGATATTTGCTAGTTCTAATAATATTTTAAATCATATTGTTCTTCAAATATTTAATTAAAAAATATAATTTCCTACAAAAATAAAAATCTGATGTGGGCAGCACATGACTTTCCCTGCAGACTTATATCGACGTTCTCTTTATTTTAATTAAATTTAATTAACTTTTAATTCAATTTTCGTTCTCATTTGATAACTGGACTTATTTTCAAAGGTGGCGTAGAGAAAATACGAAAAAACTAAAATATCTCGAGAACGGCTAGTCCTAGTGCAATGGGGTTGGTCTTATTCTTTTCTTCGTTAAAAATTACGTATTAAACAAGCATTTAATAGATATATTTGATTATACGTAGTTTTTTATTTTAGATTTTGCCGATTTTGCCGATTTTTGCGGGCCATTTTGCAAAAACAGCAGATTATTTTTTTCTGAATCCTACCAAAATCTAATCAGCACCAGGGTAACCCACAAGTGACTTATCTACCAAATTTCGTGAAATTTGGTCCATTAGTTTTACAGCTAGAGTGGATATAAGCTTTTGCGGTCCATTTCGCAAAAAAAGTTTTCTTTCATCCTAAATCGTATCCAAAACTAATCAGCTCCAGACTCGCCCACAAGTGACTTACCTACCAAATTTTATGAAATTCGGTCAATTAGTTTTTTAGTTAGAGTGGATACAAAATCTGCACAGACAGACACACAGACATACAGACACACACACAGACGTCACGCTAAAAATGGTTATTTCGTTTTCTAGAGGTCTTGAAACGTGTAGATCCGTCGAAAGCTCGAGTTGCGATTTTCGACATGAATCTAGTACTTTCCCTATGCATTACCATTATTGCAGGGAAAGTAAAAATCTGATGTGGGCAGCACATGACTTTCCCTGCAGACTTCTATTCACGTTCTCTTTATTTAATTAAATTTATTTCACTTTTAATTCAATTTTCGTTCTCATTCGGTAACCGGACTTAATTTCAAAGGTGGCGTAGAGAAAATACGAAAAACAAAAACATCTCGAGAACGGCTAGTCCTAGTGTAATGGGATTGGTCTTATTCTTTTCGTCGTTAAAAATTACGTATTAAATGAGCATTTAATGGGTATATTTGAGTATACTTAGTTCTTTAGTTTAGATTTTGACAATTTTTCGCGTGCCATTTTGCAAAAAAACGCAGGTTATTTTTTTCCGAAGCATACCAAAATCTAATCAGAATCAGGGTAACCCACAAGTGACGCATCTACCGAATTTTGTGAAATTCGGTCCATTAGTTTTTTAGTTAGAGTGGATACAAGCTTTTGCGGGCCATTTCGCTAAAAAATGCGGGTTCTTTTATCCCGAATCGTACCCAAAACGAATCAGGTACCAGATTCGCCCCTCAAGTGACTTACCTATCAAATTTTATGAAATTCGGTCAATTACTTTTTTAGTTAGAGTGGATACAAAATCTGCACAGACAGACACACAGACATACACACAGACACATACACAGACGTCACGCTAAAAATGGTTTTTTCGTATTCTAGAGGTCTTGAAACGTGTTGATCCGTCGAAAACTCGAGTTGTGATTTTCGGCATGATTCCAGTACTTTCCCTATACATTACCATGTATTGCAGGGAAAGTAAAAATGAGGTACAGGAATTTCTGTTCTTGCTATCCATAATTATTTGGCAGCTAAATCTAAAGAATAAAACATGCTGACACCAATTAACAAAAAGAAAAGTTTAGATAACATACGTCAGAATGAAGAAGCTGAAATTTTAGCAAAATATATCCCTGTATTATTTTATCTCGTTGCCAACAATCAGTGAAACGCAATCTGAAATAAATGAATTTGAAAAATATTTGTTAAAATATAAGGAAATCGACAATAGCAATAATTCTCGCAATCTTAATTATCCCATGATTATAACTGTTATACCACAGTCCAAAATATAATAGAATTCATTTATGAAATTTACAGTACTATTAATTACTTTATTATTTAAATCCGTCAAAGTAAATCAGAAATTAAAATCGTCTGCCGTATAAACACATTTGCTTTTCTTCTACACAATCAAAGCAATTTAATTCTGTTCCTAAGTAATATATATATAATTTTCTTCAAATAAAGTTTCAGAAAAATATCGTCTGCTTAACACTGTTTCTATGGATATTTTAATTTTGGGTTTTCAACTAATATCTGGACAAGCTTTGATCCTAGAAACTGAAACAGGGACGGATTTATCTGCAGTGAAGCATAGAATAGCCATACTAGATTTAACAAAATCGTCAAAAATTGTAGATTTGTATACGAAATAAACAGACATACAGACGTTCAATTTTACAAAAAAGATACAAAAATCGAAGTAGAATAATAAATTTTAATTTTAGGAATTGTTCTAATTTAAACTCAAATCATCTATTTATTAATAATATAAATTCTTTGGAAATTAATAATTTCAAACTGGAAAATTCTGTTTTTAATTATTAAATCCGTTTAATACATGTAATACATTACTTAAGCTGTTTTCCCTGCCTCTGTTTTGTCTAGTTAGCTTTGAGCGAACTAGTCAGCAATAGATCACACTCCACTGTCTGCTGGTCTAACAACGAATCGGGGATTTTTCAAAAATCAGCCACAATCAATCCGAGAAGTTTATTTATGCTCTGTGAGGATTTAAAACACGAAGAGCGGCGTCGAAATCGATATTAAACGTAAAGAACGATTTGCAGCTGTTATGTTTTGATAATCACCGTAATAACACACATATGGTGGTTCAGGAAAGTCGCCTGCGCACTGCTTCGTTTTTAAAATAGTCATTTTCCGTGATAAAAGGTGCTTTAGGCTTATTCTGCCAAAAACGAAGATTATTTGCTGTCAAGTGCGATGAATACATATACTACCCACAGGACGGATCGATTTCATTGAATAATTTCAATTCTGGCAGAAAAAATTCGGAATCAAGAATTATTTGAATAGTTAATTTTATTTAATTTGCAAAATATAATTTGTGAGAATATTCATTTTAAAGAGCTTGAAAAGAAGTTTAACAATGTAACCCTTTAAAAAAGTTTAACAATGTAACACTTCAAAAAGTTTAACAATGTAACCCTTTAAAAAAGTTTAACAATGTAACCCTTTAAAAAAGTTTAACAATGTAACCCTTTAAAAAGTTTAACAATTTAACCCTTTAAAAAAGTTTAATAATGTAACCCTTCGGGGGGGGGGGGGGGGGGTTAACTTGCTCCTCCGATGGAACACTAATGATGTCATGAACACAAAAATTGTATCGCCGCTATTTGTCACTACAATGATTGAAACGTGTTTAGTGATCATTGTGCCATAAATAACCCCTCTTACAAAATCATCCCCATTACTCTAAGATGGACCGTTCATGAGATATTTAGGTTTCACTTTCCCTGCAATACATGGTAATGCATAGGGAAAGTATTGGAATCATGCCGAAAATCGCAACTCGAGTTTTCGAGGGATCTACACGTTTCGAGACCTCTAGAATACGAAAAAACTATTTTTAGCGTGACGTCTGTGTGTGTGTGTGTGTGTGTGTCTCTGTTTGTGTATGTCTGTTTGTCTGTGCATATTTTGTATCCACTCTAACTAAAAATCTAATGGACCGAATTTTATGAAATTTGGTAGGTAAGTCACTTGTGAGCGAATCTGGTACTGATTAGTTTTGGGTACGATTCGGGATAAAAGAACCCACCTTTTTTGCGAAATGGCCCTCAAAAGCTTGTATCCACTCTACCTGAAAAATTAATGGACCGAATTTCACAAAATTCGGTAGATAAATCATTTGTGGGACATCCTGGTGCTGATTAGGTTTTGGTACGATTCGGCAAAAAAAGACCTGCCTTTTTATGCAAAATGGCTCGCAAAAATCGTCAAAATCTGAAATAAAAAACTACCTGTGCTCAAATATATCCATTAAATGCTTGTTTATTACGTAATTTTTAACGAAGAAAATAATAAGATCAACCCAATTACACTAGGATCTGCCGTTCTCGAGATATTTTAGTTTTTTCGTATTTTCTCTACGCCACCTTTGAAAATAAGTCCAGTTATCAAATGAGAACGAAAATTGAATTAAAAGTGAATTAAATGTAATTAAAATAAAGAGAACGTGAATATAAGTCTGTAGGGAAAGTCATGTGCTGCCTGCCCACAGCAGATTTTTTAATTTTAGGGCTCTGGAGACGTTCTACACTGTAGTGAAAAACTATTTAGTAGTTGCGTCCCGTAAGGTTTATTCTGATACTAATTAGATTTTGGCATGATTTGGAAAAACATAACCGATCATTTTTACTTTCCCTGCAATACATGGTAATGTATAGGGAAAGTATTGGAATCATGTCGAAAATCGCAACTCGAGTTTTCGACGGATCTACACGTTTCGAGACCTCTAGAATACGAAAAAACTATTTTTAGCGTGACGTCTGTGTGTGTGTCTGTGTGTCTGTCTGTTTGTCTGTGCAGATTTTGTATCCACTCTAA
>OX578135.1:90568554-90601054 GCA_951213105.1 Amaurobius ferox
ATAAACCCGCATAATTAATTGAAAATACACCAAATTTACGGTTTTAATTCAGCTTTTGTTTTCTTTAGGTATCTGGACTCTCAACCGGTGTAACAAAAATGCGAAAAATCTAAAATATCTCGAGAACGATTAGTAATGGGGTTGGTCTTATTCTTTTCATAGTCAAAAATTGCATATAACATAGACATTTAATTGATGCGTTTGAGCATACAGAGTCTTTTATTTTAGATTTTGACGATTTTTGCGGACCATTTAGCAAAAAAAAAGCTGGTTCTTTTTTTAACCGTACCAAAATCTAATCAGCACCAGGGTAACCCATATGTGACTTCTGGACCACATTTTGTGAAATTTGGTCAATGTGTCTCTCAATTAGAGTGGATGCAGACAATTTTACTGGCCATTTCGCAAAAAAATGCAGGTTCTTTTCCCCGAATCGTACCAAAATCTAATCAGCACCAGAGTAACCCACTTATCCACCAAATTTTATGAAATTTGGTCAATTAGTTTTTGATTTCTTGTGGATACATACATGCACAGATAGACAGACAGGCACGCGCACGCGCGCACTCTCTCTCTCTCGCGCGCACACACACATACACACACACACATACACACACAAAAAAAGTTTTTTCGTGTTCTAAAGGTGTCCCAAAACATGTAGATCCGTCGAAAACTCGAGTTGCTATTTTCGACATGATTCCAATACTTTCCCTATACATTACCATGTAGTGCTGGAAAAGTAAAATGAAGTGCACCTAAAATGCTCTTTTTAGCAAAACATAAAGTCTGTTTATGACAGGGGAGGATTGTTGGATGTGTAATTTTTCTTTAATTCAGTCGGAAAATTTGAATGTTTGAGATGTATGCAACGAGTTACCTCAAATTCGAATTATAATATTATAGTGAAGCACTACAAAACAATGATAACGAGGATAATCAAATATTTTTAAATATATGTTGGCCAATTTCTGTTGAACATTTTTCCGTGTTTCTGTTATTATCGTAAATTGGGGCAACGAAGTGGCGTAAAAAGTGGAAGATAGAATAGTCGTTCTCTTTATCTCGCATGTCAAAAACACAAGTATGCATGTTTGTTTGTTCATTTGCAATCTCATATCATGGAACGGCAGCCATTTTGTTTGTCCTGATGTATGTTTACCGAGTGTAATTACTGTTGTGGGCCGAAATAACCAAAGCCCGTTTGTATATTCCAATTATCTCTGGAGTAGAAAAGTATGTATACGCCCACTTTTTCTTTTCAAAAAGAATTAAAATGTGAAATTTCTAGTACTATTTTCTTTTGCCTTGCTATTTTTGAGGCGAAAAAACGCTTTCACAGTTGCCATTCCGTATAAAATAATTTTTGGTGATTACGACGGGAGATGCAAATACTGAACAAAATAGTCAATACTGAATTTTATAAATTTGATTTGCAAATGTTACTAAAATATTTATACAAATACTCACTTTAGTAATTTAAATTATTAATTTAGGATTCAAATTTGATGTGTTTACTCCATTTTTTCAAATTCTTATTGATGTTTTGACGCTATTTTTCTGATTTTAGTGATGCTTTTTGACGCTATGTTTTTTATGATTAGAATTTCTATATTTTATTACGCGCAAGATAATCTATTTTCACATGGTTCAATTTAAGTAATTAGTATATCCAAACAAAGATCTTCTCTATACTATTAAAATACGTCAGATATGTGTTTGTATGTATTTTCATTCAAATAAAATATCGAATTCGCATGAATTTACGTTTTTTTTAATAATAGAGATGATAATGCTCACAAAACATTAAAAAATTAATAAATTTTTTACTCTTTATGAAACTGCTCTATAAAGCTGAAAATCGTCACTTATAATTCATTGTGTAAAACGCTAAGCCTGAACTTAAAAAAAATACCGGTATTTAATATGCTAAGCCTGGAGGTAAAGGGAAGGAATTAAAACTTCACATTGAGAAAACGCCAAGATCGTTTTAGACAATCCTTTGGGAGGAAACACTATAGTGGCATTACAACCTCACTGTATTGTATATATTTCGATGGATAAAAACTCGTATTGAATTAAATAATATATATTTAAACTGTTAATTTTCAGAAATAAATTATCAATGTAAGGAAAATTAAATCTCAAACAATGTAGAATATTCCTACATAGTCAATTTTGTTTTAACTTTCAATTTATTTTATCTTTCAATTTACTTTTGTCTCCCTATAATTTGTATCCTGTTCTATAACTAGAAAAATACTTCTACTCATAATTAAAGCACTCATAATTGGGGTAAATCTCAAACGAAATAGAATATTCCTACATAGTCAAATTTATTTTATCTTTCAATTTATTTTTATCTTCCTATATTCTGTATACTGTTCTATAACTGAAAAAAATACTTATTACTTTTACTCATAATTTTGGTACTCATAGTTGGGGTTAATCTCAAACAAAATAGAATATTCCTATATAGTCAAATATATTTTACCTTTCAATTTATTTTTATCTTCCTATATTCTGTACCCTGTTCTATAACTGGAATAAACACTTATTACTTCTCATAATTAGGGCACTTTAATTTTAAAATAATCAAATATACGTATACTAAACACAATGCCTTCCTGTTGTGTCAGATGAGAATAGATGGAACTAACACTAGCGACAAGTAGATATAATTTTTAAAGCTTTATAGTATTTTTAAGAAATATGAAAGCTGATTCAGAAACCTCATGATCTCAAGTCGTATGGGTTTGCCATTTTTATATGTTGTTTAGAAATATGGAAAGTGATTCAGATACTTCATGATCTGAGATCGTATGAAATTGCCATTTTAAATGTTTAGAAATATGGAAGCTGATTCAAAAGCCTCATGATCAGAGATCGTATGAATTTATCATTTTTAAATGTTTAGAATATGGAAGCTGATTCAGACACCTCATTATCTGAGATTATATGAATTTGCCATTTTTATATGTTGTTTAGAAATATGGAAGCTGATTCAGAAACCTCATTATCTGAGATTATATGAATTTGTTATTTTTATATGCTGTTTTGAAATATAAAAGCTGATTCAGAAACCTCATGATCTCAGATCGTATTAGTTTATCAGTTTTGAATGTTTAGAAACGTGGAAGCTGATAAAGAAACTTCGTGAACTCAGATCGTTATGAATTTGTCATTTTTAAATGTTTAGAAATATGGAAGCTGGTTCAGAAACCTCATGAACTCAGATCGTATGAATTTGTCATTTTTAAATGTTTAGAAATATGGAAGCTGATTCAGAAACCTTATGATATGAGATCATATGAATTTGCTATTTTTATATGTTGTTTAGAAATATGGAAGCTGATTCAGAAACCTTATGATCTCAGGTCGTATGAATTAGACAGTTTTAAATGTTGTTTAGAAATATGGAAGCTAATTCAGAAACCTCATAATCTGAGATCATATGCATTCGTCACTTTTAAATGCTCTTTAGAAATATAAGAAATATAATTAGAAATATAAGTTGATATTTGCCATTTTTAAAGACGAAGAACATTATGATAAACTACAGTTGCCCACGCTTTAGAAAATTCTAACAATCTTTGATTTTTTAACTTCTAACTTCTAACACGCTATTTCCGGGCTTCTAAATACATGGGTCTATAAGACCCACTTCTACAAATGTAACTGCTGAAATCCGTAGAATAATTTTAATTGAATTCGCTCCGAGATTATACAGAATTTGTAATTTTTGAATAGTTTTCCTTCTCATTTGGCTACTTTGCGCCCTATAAAATCGCGCCAAATTTTCCCAATAATTCCCAAATTCCCCAAACTGAAATAACTTAAGAACGTTTTATATTAGCATAAAAGGAGTGGGTGTATTCGTTTTTAAAATAAAAGAATTATGCATCAAACAAGAATTTAATTAAAATATGTAAGCATATTTATTCATTACTTTTTTTCAATATTTGAAGAGTCATTTAAAAATTGTTCTAATTTTGTTTTTGTTTTTCGTACTTAATAAGAACCAGTATAATGCACAAGTCACTTAACTACCAAATTTTATGTAGTTGGATAGATTTTGAATTAGGGCAATTATATTTCACCGATAAACAGGCACATAAGCTAAAAATAATGTATTCGTATTCTAGGATGTTGAAAACGTGTTAATCTGCAGAAAATTAGTTTCGAATCCCTCCCCCCACCCTATTTTGATACATCTCTTAAATAGTATCGGATTTACTACGAAGCTAATGAAATTTAAGCTTTGGCCCCTTAACTAAGCAGGGGTTCCAGAGAACCAGTTTTTTCCGGTTAATTTTTAGTATAAAGAATCGAACATAAATAAATTAATAACTGCTTAAATAAATTCGTATTTCTTTAGGGAATTTCTTTTCTACTGGATGTAACTTAATGGTGTGGACACATTTTAATGCAGTAAAAATTTATTGATCCGAATATATTTAATTCGAATTCTTCCATAATTCAAATGAACTTTCAGGTTATTGAAAAAGGATAATTTTTGACCAACTTATTCAAATCAGGAACAATACTCAACAGGGCAATAAGTGCTATTATACTTCGAAAACAGTATTGTAAAGGTTGGAGACGCTAAAAAGGAAGTTAAATACAATGGTGCTGATACTGCCCCTTGATTTCGAGTTAACAAGACTGTACTGTGTGTATCTCACATACGGATGTTTAAAGGAGCAAATAAAGTTGTGCAGATGGATTTTGTACACCATCGCATTTTATAAAACCGTAAATGGCCATAAGTAAATTATTATCTGGTGATGACGTCACTGAACTATATTACGTCACCAAACTGCATGACGTCACCTCATAAATTATGAGGTCACACGGGTCCTCAAATAAGATATTTAACGCAAGCTCTCGCAAAATGTTAATTCGGCATTGTCCCTATACATATACCATGTATTTTTAGGGAAAGCAAACATGTCTGTTTTGTAAAAGAAGCAATTCGACGTTTTTAAACAACCATTTGCTTACTGTAATTATCTAAACACACACACGCAACAACCGCAATCGTACTCTACGTTAAATATCGATTTTGACGTTTCGGCTAGATTCTTGCATCCTCGTCGAGTGTAAACACGGTTTTCGGACTCGTTTTGCTCGTTTCTAAAAATAGCTCGATTCGATTTCGATGTTCGATCTATGGAGACCGGTGTAAACCGGATCCATCTTTAAATATCGTCTGCCACAATCGAATATTGGGGCAATGAACAAAACTGTACTGTGTTCTGCGTTATTTGAGGTGGAATCATAATTTTCTGGCTACTTTCAGAAATTCCACGACTGATCATTGATTTGTTGGGATCAGAGCCCAAGTTTCTGACATTCTGGCTTACTGCCAACTTCCCCACTCCACCGTGTTTCTGCTCCCCCCCTCTCTGAAGAATTCTCCCACAAAATTCGTCTCTGCCCTCTCGGTTGCGTTAAATCTTTCTTTAAAATACCAAATTGTATTAACAGGAGATGCGACCACCGAAAACAAGGTTGTATTCGTGTCCGCTGCTTGTAAAAGTTGGAAGTGTGAGGTTTTTTTTTTAAATGTGAATGTTCCTGCTTGTTATTTGTTGTAATTTACTATTTTGGTTGCGCGTAATCGGCTCCCTTAATTCCAAAATAAAAAAAAAATCTGACGGGGGGCAGTATATGACTCTCCCTACAGACTCAAATTCGTAATCCATTAAATTGAGTTAACTTGGTCAAATTGACACGGATGCTTTATTTATATCAAGTTCGCAGTTTTAATGCGCCATTTTTAGGCAACTTAACGCGTCTTAAAACGTCGCTATCTCTTGAAAATTTCAAAAAATTTAAATATCTCGAAAGCGGTTCGTCATAGAGTAATGGAGTTTGTCTCATTCGTTTTGTCGTTAAAATTGTAAGGATTAACCATTTCTATTCTCGTCTTCGAAGAGTCAAAAATTTAAATAGCAGCCGTGCAGATTGCGGACGGTAGAGGGTGATGGAAACCAGGTTATAAAACGGCGAAGTTAAAAGAAAGAGAGGACTGGTTCGGGATGGTTCGGGATAATACGAGTTGGTAAGTGGAGCGTGGCGTGTGTAGATGCAGACGATGGTAGAAAAGATGGACCATGTAAATTCTGATTTATTATTCATAAATTACGTTAATTTTATAATTTTATTTTATGATTTCTACAGTTTAAGGATAAACTTGTTGTTTTTATCAAAAGGTACATTCTGACATTCATTCCGACACTTTTACAAAATTACGTATGAAACAAGCATTTAGTGAATACTTTTAAGCATACTTAGTGTTTTGTCGATTTTGCAGGCCATTTTACAAGAAAGGCTAATTTTATTTTTCCAAATTGTGCCAAAATATAATTAGCACCACGATAATATACAAGTAACTTACCAAATTTAAAGAAATTTCATTAAACAGTTTTTAGTGACAAGTAAAAACAGCGTCAGCTTCTCAAAAATTTAAAACCCGTAATATCTTGAGAATAGTGAGTTATATGTTGAGAATATCCCAGTGTAATATGCCTAGCTTTATTCGTTTTACTGTTAAAAATTACGTATAAAAAGATCTAATGTTAATACATTTCAGCATATTTAGTTTTATATTTCAGATTTTGACGATTTTTTTCGGGCCAATTTGTAAAAAGGAGCAGATTCTGCTTTTTCGAATCATGCTTGAAAATACATGAAACACAATACAAATCACACTTTTATATACATACATAAAATTACACGCAGATTTTCAGAATCACAATTTAAATTATAACAAGAAAGATCAATCATGCTTAAAGCATTGATTACGAAACACTTTCCGACTTCAATGCAATTTTATTTAAAAAAGTCTAAAATGCAATACATTCCTCGGTAATATTTTAAAACTTATCACAATACTACATTAATTTATTATATTTGAAAACTTAAACCTTCATTGAAAAAAATGAACTTCATTCAAATGACGGCATTGAAATATAAATTGCCTGGTTTAAATATCTCTAAAATGCGATACATTCCACAGTAATATTTTTAAAACTATCATAATACTACGATAATTTATTATATTTGAAAACTTCATCGAAAACAACTGAAATTAATTCAAATGACGTCATAGAAAAAATAACACGCCTGGATCTCTATAAAAACAGCATTTCATTCATAACTTTCTCCCATTCATTTCATTCATCCCAATACTATAATAATTTATTTTATTTAAAAATTAATACCATGGAGCTACAAGTAATTAAACTCTATGCTTAAAACGTCATCGAAAAAAATCGTCCTTCTCTTTATAAAATCAATTAATATTTCATTCATATCAGCCATGCACACTTCATGGGCTAAATTATTTTGTGTTAAAGAAATACAGCAATTCTAATACAACTCATTCTACATATTTTGCTGTTTACATTTTACATAAGTGAAAAATAGGCTTCGTTGTAAAAATAATCAAATTTGGATAATCATTTAAACTCAAATATATTGTATTTGCGTTGTTTCAGTTTGTAGATGCGCAGAATTTAAGCAAAAATAAAGTAGTTTTAGGACGGATACAACACTCAATATGAATTAAAAAGAACTTAAAATATCACGATTTTGAAACAAGATGGATGCCATATATCATTTTGAAGTGGGTCATGTGATCTTTTCATATCATGGTCACGTGATCGTTTCATATAAGAGGTGTAATTATTATTTTAATTTTTATTTAAAAAATTACTGAATATATTTCGCTGAATTTTTTTTTATATATTTTATGGAACCATTTGAATATTACCTAAAATTTTCGAAGCAATTTGTGAATTTTAAATCCGCTTAAAAAATGTTTGAAAAATTAGGTCCCATAGGGCTCAATGTATTTCATTTTTTCAACCTGGGTTCAATCCAAAACTAATTGGGTGATATTATTCATTTATATTCCCATAGGTCCTACAGACCGTCTGAACAACATACTAAAATTTCATTTTGATTAAGTCATTTTTACGGCAGTTATCGTGCTAACGGACAGACAGACAGACAGACAGAATGAATGAACAAAGTCATAAACACTTTTCAACTTTGTTGTAAAGTGTTAAAAATAGATTTATCCAAAACCATCAGACGAGAGACCGAGTTGTTAGAAGATGAGTCAAATATTTCGAGGAAGAATATCGGTCATTATTAACAGTACCGCCAACCAGCGTGGATGCAGAAAGAGCATTTTCAACTGCGGGTAATTTGTGCACAAAAATACGTTCCAGGCTTAATGACAGTTCAATAGATGCATTATGTTTTACAGACCGTCTGAACAACATACTAAAATTTCATTTTGATTAAGTCATTTTTACGGCAGTTATCGTGCTAACGGACAGACAGACAAACAGACAAACAGAATGAACAAAGTCATAAACACTTTTCAACTTTGTTGTAAAGTGCTAAAAAAGTAGATTTTTCTTTTCCAAATCATACCATAATCTAATCAGCACCAGAGTAACCTACAGGAGACTCAACTACTAAATTTTATGAAATTTGGTCAATTAGTTTTTTAGTTAGAGTGGATACAGACAATTTTTGCGGGCAAAAAAAATTTCGCAAAAAAGAAAAATGCAGGCTCTTTTATCCCAAATCTTACCAAAATCTAAGCAGCACCAGGATCACCCACAAGTGACTTACTTGTCAAGTTTTATGAAATTTGGTCAATTAGTTTTTCAATTAGAGTATATACATACATTGCACAGACAGACACACACAGAGGCAGACACACAGATGTTACGCTAAAAATAGTTTTTTCGTGTTCGAGAGGTTCCAAAACGTGTAGATCTGTCGAAAACTTGAGTTGCGGTTTTCGACACGATTCCAATACTGTCCCTATACAGTACTATGTATTGCAGGGAAAATAATAAAGAAAAATGACCGGTTTCAGAAAATAAAATAGCTACTTTCATGATAGAAAGAAATGATAGAGAAGATAAAAATCTGAGGTGGACAGCACATGGCTTTCCCTGCAGACTCATATTCGCTTTCTCTTTATTTCTTCAATAATTCATTACATTGAGTTTAATTGCACAAAATAACAACCATAATTATTCAAAATGATACTGAATTTGCACTTTTAATTCAATTTTCGTTTTCATTTAGTAGCTGGGCTTATAATTTAAAGTGGTGTAGCGGAAATGCGAAAAAACTAAAATATCTCAAGAATGACTAGTCCTAGTGTAATGGGGTTGATCTTATTCATTTGATCGGTAAAAATTACGTAATAAACAAGCATTTAATTGATATATTTGAGCATACGTAGTTTTTTATTTTAGATTTTGTCGATTTTTGCAGACTATTTTGCAAATAAAACGTAGGTTCTTTCTTTCCGAATCGTACCGAAATCTAACCAGCACCAGGGTAACCCACTAGTGACTTATCTACCAAATTTTGTAAAATTTGATCCATTAGATTTTCAGCTAGAGTGGATGCAAGCAATTTTTGCGGGCCATTTCGCAATAAAAAGCGTGTTTTATTTTATCCCGAATTGTACCCAAAACTAATCAGCACCAGAGTCGCCCACAAGTTACTTTCTTACCAAATTTTATGAAATTCGGTCAATTAGTTTTCTAGTTAGAGTGGATACAAAATCTGCACACATAGACAGACAGACACACACACAGACGTCATACTAAAAATGGCTTTATCGTATTCTAGAGGTGTTAAAACGTGTAGATCTGTCGAAAATTCGAGTTCCGATTTTCGACATGATTCCGAAATACTTTCCCTATACATTACCATGTATTGCAGGGAAAGTAAAAATATATTAATTAACCAATTTCAGAAACTGCTTTTATTTAAAAAGATAGAATCGACAAGTAATAAGTAAAAAAAAATGCAGGTTTCGAAATTAAATTAGTTAACTGCAGAAAGGAAAGAAAAATAATAGAATTAACAGCCTGTTACTGAAGAAAAAAAATCATAAAACTACATCAGGAACAATTATCAATTACAAATGAAGAATTTTTTTTTCTTTTTAAGCAGCAAATTTTAAAACAGTTCGATTTCAACTTTTGAAAGAACGATTCAAAATGCTAGTTTAATTTCTTACATTTTATATCCCTAACAACGTTGGGTATATCTGCTGGTACTATGTAGAAACAAGGACAGGTCGGTTTTTAGAAAATTTTGCAAATTTATATAATTTTAACGTTAGGACGCGAATCAAATCGTATTTGACATTCATGGTGTTTTTTCTACATTGTCGGCGTTATGAACGGAAAAAGACATTTACAGGCACGTTACCAACGATTGAAATTTGGCCGTAGATAGAAAAATCTGATGTGAGTAACACATGACTTTCCCTGCAGACTGAAATTCATTTTTTTTATTTCTTTAATAATTCATTAAATTGAGTTTAATTGCATAAAATAACACTAAATTTGCATTTTTAACTCAATTTCTGCTTTTATTTGGTAATTAGACATTTTTCTGAAAGTGGCATAACTAAACGCGAAAAATCTCATATCTCGAGAATGGTTAGCCCTAGAGTAATAGAGGTGTTCTTATTATTTTCTTCATCAAAAATTACGTATAAAACAAGCATTTTATTGATATATTTGAACATACGTAACTTTTTTTTTTAGATTTTACGATTTTTGAGGGCCATTTCATAAAAAAAGGCAGGTTGTTCTTTTTCGATTAATACCAAAATCTAATCAGCACCAGAGTATCGTACAAGTAACTTATCTACCAAATGTTGTGAAATTTGGTCAATTAGTATTTTAGTTAGGGTGGATACATTAAATTTTTACGGGCCATTTCGCAAAAAAAGGCGGGTTCTGTTTTCACGAATCGTACCGAAAACTAATCAGCACCAAGGTCATATCCAAGTGACTTACCTACCAAATTTTATGAAATTCGGTCCATAAGTTTTTGAGTTAGAGTGGATACATACATTGCACAGACACACAGACAGACAGACAGACAGACACACACACAGACGTCACGCTAAAAACAGTTTTTTCGTATTCTAGATGTCTCGAAACGTGTAGATCCGCCGATAACTCGAGTTGTGATTTTCGGCATGATTCCAATACTTTCCCTATACATTGCCATGTATTGCAGGGAAAGTAAAAATCAGGGACAGTCCAAGATTAAAGAAATCAAAGGCGAATTCCAAAAAGAAAGTGCTATATATCTCGAAAAAAAATAAGCAATTTCCACAAAATTTGGCGTGCTTATTATTTTCCCTACAATGCATGGCAATGTATAGGGGAAATATTGGAATCAATGTTGAAAATCGCATCTCGAGTTTTCGACGGTAAAGTAGAAAGTATTATTTTCTCGAAAATTTTCGAAATTCGATATAGTAATGGATGTAAATTTTAATACCTGCTGAACCAGCTTAGAACAATTTTTGAAAAATGTTCTTCTGCGTGTGTGTGTGTTTAAGATATGAACATGGTATTTCAAGAACGAATGCTTTTGCCATCGTGAAACTTTGTTTGAGGACTGGTATTTAAGCTTCTCAAAAAGACAGGAAAACTGACGCTATTAAAATATTGCAAATGTAGTTGCAACTTATTTTAAGTTGAAAAGTTTTACTAATTTAGCAATGTATGATTGTCAAAAATAGTTGTTTTGATTTCAAATTTGGTTCCGCTAGGACATGGTATGTCTTCTAGACACCAGAGGGGGGGGCGGGGTTCCGGAGGGTCTAAAAGGGCAGAAACACATTAGACAATTATTATATAGATGAATGATGCGGAAAACTATAACTAGATAGATTGTTCAGTAATTTTCGTGAATAGGACACGAACATTTAAGGTTTTTATAGCATTATTTTCTATGGGAAAACATGATAATTCGCACAACAATGACGGTATTATAGTCTATGCTGGAAAATGATAGTTCGAATTACTCTTCAGATGTAAAAGATAATACATATGATAATAATATATTTTAATACTGTAATATGTAAAAGATAATACATATATTTTAATACAGTTCAGACAGATTGCCATAGTAGTCATATTACCAATGAAAAAAATATTTTTATGAATATTTGAATATATATATATATATATTTATGAATATTTAAAAAAAATATGTTTATGAATATGTGAAAAGAAAAATATAAATATTTGAAAACAAATTATTTTTATAAATATTTGAAAAAAATTTCTGTGAATATTTGAAAAAAATTTTTTTTTATGAATATTTGAAACAAAAATAGATTTAAGAAAGAAAGCTAATAAAAACACATTTTTGTACTTTGATACAGATTATTGATTACAGATTAGGATTGAGGTTGATCAGAACAATATGGAATATTAATATATGAAAAAATACACATTCTAAATATTTTTAGTACTTACCATTCTGTGTGATAAAAATCAAAGTAATGTATTCAGATAAATAAAAAAAAAAACCCTGCACGATTCTATAGAGGAAGACATATACGTACTGCCTATATCAATTTCTTTTCTGAGCAGTTCTTAAATGAAGCACTGGAGTGAGTGAGTTTTATTTTAATCTCTCGGTGGAGCTTTAGAACTTGACCGTCTGGATTAAATATTCAAGACTCGCCTCCTTCCTCTTTTCCACATTTTGCAGTTCTTTTCTGCATAGTTTCTGAGGATTTTGAATGAAGTTTTTAAGTAGAGATGTTACTTAACTTTAAGAACCTGAGCCAGTGCGAGTAATTATGTTCTTTTCTTTTACTTTAGAATATGCGAACAAATTACTACCTAATTGGCTCTAATTTATGAATATTTTGGTGACGTGAAGGATTAAGAGTGTTTAGGTGCTTTTGGTCTCATATTTTGGTATGTGACATTGAAATAAATATGGAAAATATTGCTGTTTCTCTCATTAGTTATTGGCGATTACTTTTCTTACAACCCATACATTTTGTGTAGGAAAAATATTGTAAAGTTTAAAATATTTATTGACAGACGCATTTTTGCCTTTATTAGTGGTATTTAACAAAGGGCACGAGAGAGAGTAAATATTGAATGACATGGGACTTACAAGAAGTGGAAGTATGTAATATTATATTGCTAGAAATACGTAACAGAAAACCATTGCAATAATTTGAAGATCTACCTCGCTTGACCTTAGCGATGCTTTCGGTGACCTTGAAGTCGAATTTGACTGAAAATCGTCAATTTGACGACTTTCCGCGATATTTTTTTTTAGATATTTTTGCAGCAGTTTGAGAAATTTTATTTACATTTTAACTTCAATGATTTGATATTTATCTAAAACTGTCGTACAGAAAAAGTTCTTTCATTTTTCTTTGATCCAGACCCCCCGACATAGACGAAAGTGTAAGGTACCTGCTTGGACGGCCGGGAAATGCCACCCAATTTAGACTGGAACTCAGTTTAAGCAACATCCTCATGGACCATTCCCGGCTTCCCCTGCCACCAACTTTTCGGAAAAACTTACGGATCTACAGATTTAATCTGCTTATACTCCGCGGAAACACGAGGATAATGTGGGAAGCAACGTGAATCAAACTAGGGTCATCCTAGTGCAATCCTCGTGCTCTCCACCGGGCTATCCCTCACAGGAAAAACCCTTTTGTCTATCCGTCTCTCTGTCCCATTTGGCGATCTTAAAGACAAATATGGAAAATTCTCCCAACTTGTGTATTTTTAAAAAATGTCGCCAAATTTTCAAAAATTCAACAGCTTGAAAATTGTTTAATAAGTGATAATCCATGCCGCTTTGTAGAAATAATTAATTTGGTATTCTCGATTTAAAATATAGCGAGTTTCACTGTTTATGTGACAGGTATGTTTTGTTATGGATCTAGGAGGATAATAAATTAACTGCATTTGGATAATTGATAATACTGGTTAAGAGAGACGTGGGGGCTGTATGTGTTCGGTGCTTTTATATGCGCAAGTGCTGCAGGCGGTAATGGATTTGTTACATCACTTTATGTATTACCGTTAGTAGAATACGTAGAGTATTTAACCCATCAAAGATAGGAAACTTTTTTTAATACTTTTTTTTTTGTTTAACAGTGCATGACACTTAACGTTAAAAATAATATTTTTCATCAAAAATTGGCTCAATTAGATTCTGTCCCGTAGTTAGTACTATAAATGCGCAAAGTTGCAACTTTCTAGGTCACCGGGGGTTTCTATGGGATCTAAAAAGACAAGAAAAAAAACATTCTCTCCGTCCCGTGGTGTAAATTGAAAATCCGACTCCGTTAGGGACTCTGACCAAGAGGCTTCTGAAGGGTCTAGAAATACTTGCCAAACCCCTTCCCCCATTTCCGTCGCGTTTCTTTCTTTTTTTTTCGGGGGGGGGGAGGAAATCGAACTTTCACACCTTTAAGTTCTGTTCCACAGTTGAAACTATAGGTGTTCAAAAATTCAGTCTTTCAAGTCACCGGGAGGTTTCTGGAGGGTCTATAAATACTTTTCAACCTCTTCTTCCATTTACTATTTCACTGGAGGAGAATCGACCATCCGGTACCTTTAGGTTTGTAATATTGACACATGTAAAACATTATCAGAATTGTAATTTTGAATATAAAGAATGTATTGATTGGAACGCAAATCATCATCTTTATATGAAAAAATATAAGTTTCTAATTATTATAATCATTTAATATACAAACTATATTTTTTAGTGGATACCAGCTGTATTTCTAACTGTCAAGTTATATTTGTCCAAAGTAAAAGCTAATTTCGTTAAGCCGAAAAAAAACAACGTCATTGCATTTTGTACACTATAAAACATTTGCAAGCATGTTACTGAAAGTTTCAGCTGTCCGTAATAGGAGTAAGGTTCTTGATAGTTAATATATATATATATATATATATATATATATATATATATATATATATATATACACACATATATATATATATACATATATTGTTAAGAGCGTAACCTTTAGAATTGTGGGTGTATACATAGGATACAAGAATGAGTCCAATTTTCTGAATAACATGTTTATTCACAAGCATAAAGTAAACAGAAACAATATACAATCGGACAGCGCTTAAATACTCCATTAATTACACAAAATAATAGATAATATTCAAAAAATACTGCTGGAAATAATTTCACAAAACAACATCTACTATTCTCCAATTCTCCGATTCAGTGATGGCTTCTATTTATAGTCTCTCCGTAGAAACTTCTGGAAATCTCTATGTCTCAAAGAATAATCGTTCTATCGAGAAGTTTCTGAAACATTCCAAATGTCACCAAATTGGTGATAAATCACCAAATCTGGCAACCCTTCTTTTAACTGAGAAATCCTGGAAACCCTGGGCTCACGTCATGCTGACGTCATGGACAGTGTTTTCCTTGCCTGGTCTCCCAGACAGACGAAAGAGGACGCGCCAAAGAGTTTTTTGCGTGCCCCATACAAATCCCATACTAAACGGACCCCATACAAAAGCTCCCAGATTTTGTACATCACCTTATTAGTGTATGGGGCACATTTCACACATTGGAAATGTTTTTGTACGGGGGCCGTATAAAAATTTAAATTTTGTATTTCTTCAAATTTAATCTCCTGAAAATTTTTATCGATTTCATAAAATTCTGTCCTTTTTTTACGCAACTTTGTAATTTATTATATATGTCTAAGATCAATATTTAAAAAATAAAAGCAGAGATCAATGTTTTTGGGACACCCTGTATATATATATACACAAAATTAACGTTTCGGCAGACGATAACAAGATGAATATTTCAGAAATGAAGCTAGAATTTTTACGAACGTCTGAAATTGTGGTTTTTCTTATCAGTTTGCCGAAATTAACAACACAGCTGAAAAAAAATCTGATGTGCGCAGCACATGACTTTCCCTGCAGACGTGAATTCATTCTTTTTATATTCCTTTAGGAACTCATTAAATTGAGCTTAATTGTACAAAATAACACAAAATTTTCATTTTTAATTAAATTTCTGCTTTTATTTGGTAATTGGACATTTTTCCAAAGACTGCATAACAAAAATGCAAAAAATCTCAAATATCTCGAGAACGGTGAGTCCCAGAGTAATAGAGTCGTTCTTATTCTTTCTCTCGTCAAAAATTACGTATAAAACAAGCATTTAGTTGAGACATTTGAACATACGTAGTCTTTTTTCAAATATTGGCGATTTTTGCGGGCCATTTCGTAAAAAAAGGGCAAGTTGTTCTTTTCCGAATCTTACCAAATTCTAATCAGCACCAGAGTATTCCACAAGTGATTTATCTAACAAATTTTGTGAAGTTTGGTCAATTAGTATTTCAGCTAGAGTGGATACATGAGATTTTTGCGGGCCATTTCGCAAAAAAAGGCGGGTTCATTTTTTCCGAATTGCAACAAAACCTAATCAGCACCAGGGTCACGCCCAAGAATCTTACCTACCAAATTTTATGAAATTTGGTTAATTAGTATTTGAGTTAGAGTGGATACATTCATTGCACAGACACACAGACAGACAGACACACACACAGAGAGACAGACACACACACAGACGTCACGCTAAAAATGTTTTTTTCGCATTCTAGAGGTCTCGAAACGCGTATATCCGTCGAAAACTCGAGTTACGATTTTCGGCATGATTCCAATTCTTTCCCTATACATTACCATGCATTGCAGGGGAAGTAAAAAATGAGCAAAGGTTTCTAAATATTTTACAGCATAGGAAAAGCCATGTGCTGCCCGATCAGATTATTTATTCATTTAATAACTCAAAGTTACACGTAAAATGACTACACACACATAAAAAAAAGAGCATGATAATTATCTCGCATTAAAACACGACTTAAGTAGACTTGCGCTTGTAAGATTATGATTAGGGAGACCTTAAAAGTAGTCGCTGGATTTAGCGAATGAATCCGATGAAACTTCGTACGCTGTGAGGAGAATTAACTGACAGTGGAATAAGAGGCGACGTTTTAATAAAAACTGTGAAATTAAGCAACGTAATTGAGCATAAATTAATACATTAAGATGTATCTTGTTGCAATATATCTTAATTCGCGAGTAATTGCATTGCTCAATTTTTCCTTATTCTTTGCAATATGTGTTTTGATTTAAGTAACATCTATGGTATCTTTGGCTAAAATTGGAGCGATATGAAGATTCCAAACACTTTGGAAACTTGTATCTCTGAAACTAATAAATAAAAATCTGATGTGGGCAGCACATGACTTTCCCTGCAGACTCAAATTAATATTTTCTTTATTTCTTTAAAAATTCATTAGATTGAGTTTAATTGCACCAAATAACACTAAATTTGCATTTTTAATTCAATTTTTGTTTTCATTTGGTAACTGAACATTTTTCCGATAGCTGAGTAACAAAAATGCAAGAAATCTCAAATATCTTGAGAACGGCTAGTTCTAAAGTATAATGGAGTGTGTTATATTCTTTTCCTCGTCAAAAATTGCGTATAAAATAGGAATGTAATTGATACATTTCATCAGCATACGTAGTCTTTTTTTTTTTTAATTTTAGCGATTTTTGCGGGTCATTTCGTAAAAGAATGCAGGTTGTTCTTTTCCGAATCGTACCAAAATCTAATCAGCACCAGAGTGCCTCACAAGTAACTTATCTACGAAATTTTGTGAAATTTGGTCATTTAGTATTTTAGCTAGGGTAGATACATGAAATTTTTGCGGGCCATTTCGTAAAAAAAAGCAGGTTGTTCTATCGGAATTATACCATAATCTAATCAGCACCAGAGTATCATGCACGTTACTTATCTACCAAATTTTGTGAAATTTGGTCAATTAGTATTCAAGCTAGAGTGGATACATGAAATTTTTACGGGCCATTTCGCAAAAAAAGGCGGGTTCTGTTTTTGCGAATCATACCAAAAACTAATCAGCAACAGGGTCATACACAAGTGACTTACCTACCAAATTTTATGAAATTCGGTCCATTAGTTTTTGAGTTAGAGTGGATAAATACATTGCACAGACAGACACACAGACGTCACGCTAAAAATAGTTTTTTCTTATTCTAGAGGTCTCGAAACGTGTAGATCCGTCGAAAACTCAAGTTGCGATTTTCGACATGATTCCAATACTTTCCCTATACATTACCATGTA
Source organism: Amaurobius ferox (assembly GCA_951213105.1). Lineage (NCBI taxonomy): Eukaryota > Metazoa > Arthropoda > Arachnida > Araneae > Amaurobiidae > Amaurobius > Amaurobius ferox. The sequence continues at coordinate 90,586,595 of OX578135.1, forward strand.
TTGCAGGGAAAGTAAAAATATAAATAATTTTTATTTGTTTTATTGTCTAATTTATGAACATATAAACTTAATTTCAATATTTTAATATTATAAACTTTGGTTTTTCGAATAAACTAAAAGGTGTTTACTCGAGTCTTTGCCTCACTTTGCTTATTTTATTTTCACCCGAAATGCCTTTTAAACTATGAAAGGTAGGTATAAGCAGTGAGCTACAAAAGCAGTCAATAGGAAATCCAGATTTAGATAATTTCCTTTTACATGGCTCTTATAGTTTTCGAAAAATGATCTTGTCATGTTCGAGAAAGAAAAAATTCCGTTTTCCAAGTTTGTAATGCGTATATCTCAAAACTAAAAGTACTAGCTATGAACTATAAGCAGGTATTGATTACCTGGAGGACACGAGGGGCATTTGTTCTAGGCCACGCATTGTAAGTGCCCCCCCCCCCCCAAAAAAAAAAACCTACTATTTTAAAATGATTATTAGAATTAATTACAGTTGTTATTTAGTGACAGTTTAGACATTATAATAGAAATATTCTTTTTTAAATATCGACATGATACCGAATAGGATGGCGAAAAGAACTCACGTTTTTCAGAGACACATTTCAAAATACTTCCATTTTTCAATGATACTTTTTAAAATACACTCCCTTTTTAATGATACTTTTTAAAATACTACCGTTTTTCAACGACACATTTCAAAATACGTATGATTTTCAACGACACATTTTAAAATACTTATGATTTTTAACGACACATTTCAAAATGCTTAAATTTTTCAACTGCACATTTCAAAACACTTATGATTTTTAAAGACACATTTCAAAATACTTAAATTTTTCAACAACACATTTCAAAATACTTATGATTTTCAACGACACATTTCAAAATACTTATGATTTTTAACTACACATTTCAAAATGCTTATGATTTTCAACACATTTCAAAATACTTATGATTTTTAATGACCCATTTCAAAATACTTATGATTTGTAACCACAGATTTCAAAATACTTATGATTTTCAAGATAGTGAGTAATAAAAGAACGACATGCAAATCAAAAACATTTGAGAAATAGAAACCAATAATACATATATATAATTCTTTTAATATTTAAAAATATTTACAAACTTTAATTAAATGTACAGCTAGTTGATGTATGTACAGTGTAGATACAATTCATATGAGGTTGCATGTATTTAATGTGTAAAGAAGAATATATGTAAAATAATCATTAATACATATACAAAATTCTTTTAATATTTAAAGAACATTTACAAACTCTAATTGAATATGCAGCTAGTTAATGTATATACAGTGTAGATACAGTTTATAAAGTTGCATGTATTTAATGTATAAAAGGAAAACGTTAAACTAAATGTTTCTAATATAATAATTTAAGAATTTCATTTAAATTTTTTTCCAAATATTTTATTTAGTTATCCTTTACAGCATGAATTGCACCTTAAAAATGCTTCGTTGAGGTAATATTTTTTCATACATCTTTGTTGTAGTACTAGAATTGGACGTTATGAGGGGAGGGCATTGACTTCTTTGCCCAGGGCCACCGAGAATCATAATTAGGCCTTGACTATAAGAAGTGATTTATATCTCCTTAAAAGTCCTACAAGAATATATAATTAGATTTTGGATCATGTTCTTAGGTTCCGAAATATATTGGTTATAATTTTGACATTTTAATATTTTGAGCTATTTTAAAAAGGCGGTTCTAATTTCGATATTTTTACATTTTTAACTGTTTTGGAAAGGCCTAAAGAAGATAAACCAGAAACAAATTAAAGATATTATTCACGCAGAACCATTTCGGCTCCACCGGACGGGAGCCACTGCCGATTTTTATCCTTTGCACAAAATGATTTTATATTTTTTTGCTTGCACTGATTTTTGATTCGTATCACTTTGATGCAATTTTTACTCTTTCTTTATACATCTTATATGTACAAAATTTACTGTTTTTTTTATCTGTTTGTTTGTTTGTCCATTTTATATCCACTTCCACAATTTTAAATGGCATTTTTCGAATTTAGTATGCATATTATCTTCTTCACCATGGGTTTGCAGTTTTTTACAATAATTTAATACTTGATATTTTTACAATAGTATTTCTATTTATAATATTACCAATAGTATTCTCAGATACTTAGAATAATTTTTGCACACATATTTTAAAGTTAGTTCATGGAGTTGCTCATGCAACTTTCATAATCGTTTGTTTTCCGATTTATTACTTTCCTTATATACATAATGTATAAGGAAAGTGACTAGGTCGAAAATTCGAATTCGAGTTTTTTACGGGAGAGCACGTTTCAAGCATCCCTGATCACAAATCAAACATTTTTGAGGTGATCTTTGTGAGCGTGTGTGTGTGTGTGTGAAAGTGTGTGTGTGTGCGAAAGTGTGTGTGTGTGTGTGAAAATATGTGTGTGTGTCAGTGAGTCTGTGGAGACGATATCTCACGAATGAATGGAGAGATTCGAATAAAATTTGGTATAAAAAATCACAATTCATGAATACTGGAAGCCTATTGTTTTTAAACGCAATCGAATGTTCAGAACCCCCCTAAATTTTCGAGTGAAATTTTGAAAAAATCATCAAAAAATCAAAATCTTTAATAAAGTTACACAGATAGACATTTCTTATGTAATTTTTCCTTAGAAAACGATTGACATAAACTTTAGAACGCTAGCATGAACTGTTCTCGAGATATTGCACATTTTCAAATAAATTTATAATAAAATCCCATAAATAGAAAAAAGTATATTAACCGTTGAGAAACATGTTCACTTTTCATATGTAATATCATTAGATAAATTTGGTGACATCATTGTCGTGGATCTAGCTCGCTCCATTCATGAGAAAAGATACTTTGAGTAATACTTTTGTATTTGAACGCCAATAGTCATTTATCTGTTATAAGAATAACTTATTTCTCCGTCCATAACGTTTGGCGATATTTTGACGACGAATTTGGTGGAATGTCGCCAACTTGGCGACTTTTTAAAATGTTACCAAATTAACGAAATCTCACCAAATGGATAAAAATAAACGCTAAATCAATGAAAATAACGACTTATTGACGAAAATTCAGTATCTTGGACAGAACATAAGTACCTACTATAAGAATAACCTATTTTTTTTTTACTGTAAAAATCGTAAATTCATTGCATTATATAAGGAAAGTCATGTGCTGCCTACAGCAGATTTTTTACTATAGAGCGCTTACATTCGTAGTCTATATTTATTTAGAAAGCATTTTTAATCCTTCTACTGATTTTTTTCTTTCCTCCTACGTTTTTTTCATTTTTTTTCAATTATAAATGTTCTCCCTTTTCAGTTACGTATTAAAACTATTTATTATACAGCCACTTTCTTGTCTTTACAAGCATGGTTGCTTTGTTTTATCCTAAAGAAGAATTTTGTTTCTGAAACAGGTTGATAATTTGAATCAACTATTTTTGTTGTTACTAACGAAGAATTTAATTTCGGATTCACGTCTTAATTTATGGAATGATCCTATTATTTTATTCAAATATTATTCACATTTGAATGAATAATTAATATATATTTAATAATTATTAATAAATAATTTAACAAAATTAATAAATATTTTATTTGTATGTTATTTATATTTTCAAATATTATTTAAAATTTTAATAATTAATATTTATTATTCTCTAAGAAGTATTTAATATCTATTAGCATTATTTTAAGTCAAGGAAGTCATGTTCGTCCACATAAAAAATATAAAAGTTAAATAGTAATTTTGATAATTAAAGAATTATGTTTTAATAAATAGGGTTGTGTTTAACCGAATGTGAATCAACAAATTGTTAAATCAATTGATCAAAAGTCTACTTGTTACTTTTAATGATCAACGAAATAACAATTTTAATGATCAACGATATAACAATTTTAGTGATCAACAATTTACCTTCCAAAATATAGCGACTAATGGAGAAATGAGATTAATTCTGAGTTTGAATTACAACTAAACACGGCATCGGTGAAAACATCCATCGTATTGTCCTGAAATGGTGAAATTGAAACTATTTTCTATCCAATAAGAACACTATTTTAAAAATAATCTTCGTTCTCCGTACGCATATTGCACTTTTCTCTCCTTCACTCGGTAACAGCTTAATGAAACATCGAGTTAACTGAAACGAAAATGAGCTGCTAATCTAAATAAAATTGTATTTGAAGAGCTGGGAACACTTTCGAATGAAATTATTCTATCCGAATTTCGCGTGTGTCAATTCCACAGAATTTAAGTGAAACGAAAAACTGATTTGCTGTTAAGGAAAGTGTTGCCACCGCCTCCGATAAGATTGAAACTTAATAGCGTCAAATCACTTAAAATAGAATTAATCTAAATCATATGTGTAAATATTGAGTGAATCAACTGGTTCTATTTGACTTGATGTGATTATTGTTTTGGTAATAGACGATTTCCCTAGATAGACAGTATAATGTATAGGGAAAGTATTCTGTTGGAGTTGAAAATTCCAATTCAAGTTTTCGGGTTTAGACTCACGTTTCAAACATCCACGCATTTGGATCAAACGTTTTTGAGGTGATGCTTGTGGGTGTGTATGTATTTTGGTATGTATGTGTGTTTATATATATATGCATGTTATTGTGTACGTATGTATGCCAGTTAGTGTCTGTGTGTTTGTATGTATCTATGTTAGTACATGTATGTTAGTGTATGTATGTTAGTATGTGCATGCGTATATATGTTAGTGTGTGTACGTATGTATGTTAGTATGTGCATGCGTATATATGTTAGTGTGTGTACGTATGTATGTTAGTATGTGCATGCTCATATTAGTGTGTACATGTGTATATTAGTGTGTGCATGTGTATATTAGTGTGTCCGTCCGTGAGTCTGTAGATGTAACGTCTCACGAGTAAATGACGTGTTTTAAACAAAATTTTGTGCGATTATTACAATCAATGAATACAGGAATCTTATTGATTTCAAGCGCTATTGAATAAATGCTCGGGAAACCCTGAATTTTTGAAAAGAAAATACTAAAAATTTAGTACTTTCAAAACTGGTAAAGAATATTTATTTAATACGTAATTTTTTATTAAAAAGAAAAGAACAATATAAACTATGGAAGTGTAGCATGAACCATTTTCAAGATATTGCACTTTTCTCAAACAAATTTATCAAAATTTTACATAATAAAGGAAAATGTCTGTGCTTCTGTATGTCTGTCTGTGCGGTCTTTAATCGGAAATCTAAGGGTCGTACGATTACGAAATTTAGTACACAGGAATTTCAAGACCCGTAAAGGTGCACCTCGGCGTTATTTTTTTGAATTTCGAATTAGTTTTTTTTTCTTATTCTATGTTTTAGCCCGATTTACAAGGATTTTGTACAATATTCACACAAATCGATTTCTTTGCGACCGAACATACTATTAACAGTGTTTCTATCTTGACACCATCGGATTTTATACAGATGAATTTCAATAAATTAAAAAATATATATACTGTTCGTACGTTTTAAACTTCCCCGATTTATATATTGCGATGTAAAATAATTGACGTGCCACCCGATGTTTATAATTTAACAGCAGTTCCTTAAGATGTCCCAGACGGCTCCAAAGTAAAAATAATTTCGTGAACCCACTCGCTCATTTATAATATATTTTTTTAAGTGGGTAACCTCTTAAAAATGTTGAATCACTTTCTTCTCGGTGAATCCTTTACGCATTAAGTTCTTCTACCTACTAAAGCCTAGCATGCGCGTAATGGATATGTGCGTCCTGATATGTAATCGAGATCGTGATCTACCTCCGGCTCGTGATTGGACCCATTTTAAAGGTTGAGGAAAAGGGACAATTTTGGGATGAGATATCGTTTCTGCGGACGCGGAGTACTAAAATATGGCTGAAATTGGATGAAAATTTGCTGGTCAGTTGGTAGATTTAAACGTAGAATAAGTCCCCGCAAGTAGATTATAGCTTTGTGAATTGGTAGGAGTGTGTATCATGCCCGTTGTGTCGAAGTACACAGATGGCATGCAATTTTCACTGTTATTTATGCGAATAAAATTTATTTATTTTGCTATTTTACATAACTATCCTTAACTCCCGGGAATGCCGGGTACATTTTTTAGTATTACAAAAAATTAAAACAGTAGTAAATATTGCCAAGTATGTCCCTTTTCCATTTGCAATATTATGCGAAATATATATTAGCATCATTTTCGTTGATCATTCTTCTCAAACGGGGAAATTGAAACCATTTTCTATCCAATAAGAACTTTATTTTAAAAATAATCTTAAGCCTCTGTACGCATAGCGTCCATTTCGTTCCTTCTCGGTGACAGCTTAATGAAAAATCGAGTTAACTGAAATCAAAATGAGTTGCTAATCTAAATAAAATTGCACTTGAAGAGCTGCGAACCTTTTCGAACGGAATTATTCTACACAAAATTCGCGTTTGTCAATTCTACAGACTTTTAAGTGAAACGAAAAACTGATGTGCTATTAAAGAAAGTGTTGCCACCTCCGCCGAATAGTTGAAACTTAATAGCGTTCAAGCACTTAAAGTGAAATTAATCTAAATAATATGTGTAAATACCTAGATAATCAACTGGTACAACTTGACTTGATTTAGGTTATTGTGTTAGTGATAGAAGTAGGAATTGTGCTGTGAAATATTTTTATTTATACGGGAGATGTGTTTCAAGTATCTATTTATTAAAATTTTAGAATCTACTTCGGCTTGCAGTTCTGTCCTAGAAGCTCAATTGGGAGAGCGCTGCATGGCTAATACGAAAATTCGTGGTTTGAGACTAGGCTGGGGCAGAAAGATCCTTTACAATGATGTCTAAACAAATTAACGCTGAAAGTTAGTGGAATGTTCTTGGGCGGTGTGAAAGCGACCCTAGTACAACTAGTTCATTTTCGGTGGACTAGCAGGTTGGGCACCGATTTCAAATCTTGAAGCCAACGACCAGGCAGGATACTAAACATGGAGATAAGTAATCTTAAGCCTCTGTAGGTATAGCGCACATTTCTTTCCTACTCGGTGGCAGCTTAATGAAAATCGAGTTAACTGAAATGAAAATAAGTTGCTAATCTAAACAAAATTTCAGCTAGAGTTTCAATTCTACAGTACTAGTGTGTACAGTACAGTGCAGTATCAATAGTATCAGGATACCAACTTGATATAAACGTAGTGAGGTTCGACGCTAAGAGCTTGCAATTCCTTGCATCTAAGAGCTTCCATTCCAGTAGCTAAATTAGGAAAGCGCCCGCTGACTAGTACGAAGGTTCATGGTTTGAGTTCCGGCTGAAGCAGGAGGTTCTTTACGATGGCATCGAACCAAATTTAGCATGCAGCAATGATGTTAGGGTCCCTAGTACGGCTCCAGTAGTCTCCAGCATGTTGAGAGTTGATTTAAAATCGGCAAACCAGCGACCTGACAGGATCCTTATGAAAAAAAATCTGATGTGGGCAACACATGTCTTTCCTTATATAATGTAATGAATTTACTAATTTTACAGTAAAAAAATAGGTTTTTCTTGTAGTAGATACTAATATTCTTTCCAGGATATTGAATTTTCGACAATGAGTTGTCATTTTCATTGATTTAGCGTCATTTTTATCCATTTGGCGAGATTTTCGCTAATTTGGCAACATTTCAAAAAGTCGCCAAGTTGGCGACATTCCGCCAAATTCGTCGCCAAAATCTCGCCAAGCGTTATGGATGAAGAAATAAGTGGTTCTTACAGCAGACAAATGACTATTGGCGTTCAAATACAAAAGTATTATTCAAAGTATCTTTTTTCATGAATGGAACGAACTAGATCCACGAGAATGATGTCTCCCAATTTATCGCATGGTATTACATATGAAAAGTGAGCATGTTTCTCAATAGGAAATATTTTTTTTTCAATTTATATGACTTTTTAATATTTTTTTTTGAAAAATGTACAGTATCTCGAGAACGGTTCATGTTAGCGTTCTAAAATTTATGCCAGTCGTTTTCTAAGGAAAAATTACATAAGAAATGTCTATTTGCGTAACTTTATTAGTGGTTTTTATTTTTTGACGATTTTTTCAAAATTTTATTTGAAAATTTAGGGGGGTTCTGAATATTCGATTACGTATAAAAACAATAGGCTTCCAGTGTTTACAGATTGTGATTTTTGTACCAAATTTGGTTCGAATCGGTCCATTCGTTCGTCAGTTATCGTCTCCACAGACTCACTAACACACACACACATACACACACACACATACACACACACACACACACACACACACACACACACACAGACATCACTTCAAAAATGTTTGATTCGTGATCAGGGATGCTTGAAACGTGCTCTCCCGTCGAAAACTCAATTTCGAATTTTCGACCCCCGTCACAATACTTTCCTTATACGTTATGTATATAAGGAAAGTAATAGTACCAGGAGGCTAATTTGCGATAAACATAATGAAATTCATAAGAGTTTGTAATTCCGTTGTAAGTGTAGCTTAATTGAGAAAACCTCTGCTGACCAAGAGATCTATGGTTCCAGTTTCGGCTGGTGAAGAAAGGTTTTACCGAATTGAATAATTTTATACTTCAGGCAAGGCTAACTTGCTTAAATTGTGGAAGTTAAGATCAGATGCTCAGTTTTGTCTTTCTATGCCTATCATGCATACATTAGCTAGATGGTTTCCGTAGTAACGGATTTCTATTTTAATATCAATTAATAGTAAGTTTTTATTAAAATATGCATGCTTCGACTTAGAGTGGGTAGTTTTTTTTGTTCGCTTCATTCACGAGCAGCAAACAAGTATTCGCCCTCTTGATGCCACAGCTGGGGTATAGTGACGTCCGTTTCTACGGATTTCATAAGTACGTTGCGTACTCGGAAGTCGTGCCGTCACAACATGGTTTTTATTTTGTTATAAACGTGCGCATAAAGTGTTCTTTGCTTTTCGAGAATTTGCTGTGAGTTTGTTTAATTTACATATTAGTTTCTCAAGATATGGAGAACGAACACGTTTGTGAAATTGCGCGTGAAAATTGTCTGTTTATTTGTGTTTGAAATGCAGAATACTTTGTTTTATCTTTTATTTTGCTTTTTCGATTTGAGCTGTTTTGCAAGTTATAAAAGTATCTTAAAAGTTTTTAATTTGTCTGATTATTATGTCATATTAAAGATCTATCTTAGGCTATCGTATTATCGGGCGAAGACGTGTTTAGTTGCATCGCTAGCACGGATAACACTTGCGTAGCATCCTCACGTGCATCCAAGCAACGGGGACTATTTTACTTTCCTTATATACATAATGTATAAGGAAAGTATACATTATGTATATGTATGTTCGGGGTCGAAAATTCGAATTCGAGTTTTCGACGGGAGAGCACGTTTCAAGCATCCCTGATTATGAATCAAACATTTTTGAGGTGATGTCTGTGTGTGTGTGTGTGTGTGTGTGTCAGTGAGTCTGTGGAGACGATATCTCACGAATGAACGGAGCGATTCGAATGAAATTTGTTACAAAAATCACAATCCGTGAATACTGGAAGCCTATTGTTTTCAATCGTAATCGAATTTTCAGAACCCCCCCCCCCCCCCTAAACTTTCGAGTGAAATTTTGAAAAAATCAGCAAAAAATCAACACCTTTAATATAGTTACGTAAATAGACATTTCTTATGTAATTTTTCCCTTAGAAAACGATTGACATAAACTTTAAAACGCTAGCATGAACTATTCTCGAGATATTTCACATTTTCGAAAATTCATAATCTTGGAAAGAATATAAGTATCTACTATAAGAAAAACCTATTTTTTACTGTAAAAGTAGTAAATTCATTGCATTATATAAAGAAACTCATGTGTTGCTCACATCAGATTTTTTTTAAAATTGAATCAATGAATGCAATTAATCACTGCTTTAAATCTCTGACAACACGAATGCATTTTTTAGTAATGAATAATTCCGGCGATATTCAAATTACAGAGATAAGTGAAAAGAAATAGATTACATCTAAATTTAAATTACAACTCAACATTGGTAAAAAAAAACATTCACTGAATTATCCCGAATTGGTGATCTTTGAACCATTTTCCTATCCAATAACAGCACAGTGTTTCAGAAAAGTAAATTAGCGCGTATATATCGTATGTCGAGTACGTCACTTGGTGACAAATTAATGAAAAATCGAGTTAACGGCAACGAAAACGAGGTTGCTAATCTAAATGAAATTGCTTTTAAAGAGCTAGGGACGAAATTATTCTGCCAGAACTCCGCGTGTCATTTCCACAAAATTTCAATAAAACGAAAAACTGAATTGCCAGAGAAGAACATGTTGCCACCCGTCTTCGAATAAATTGAAACTTCATAGAATCGAAGCATTCAAAATGGAATTAATCTAAATGTTATGCAAATGCATAGAAGGTAATCAAATGGCCATGCTTCATTTTTGTGGGGGGGAATTGTCTTAGTTACAAATAACGGAATCGGGTAGAATTATTTTTATTCACAGAGCATATAATTCAGTATATATTCTCTGAATTATAAAAAGTGAGTAACTTTGTTACTCGTTATGAATTGAAGTAAATATCACTCCTTTCGCTTATTTCGAATGGGAAAATATTGATGTGCGTTGTGTGTGACAACGAAGGTGCCTACGTGAAGATTTCGATAATTTTTGTGTCTTTGAAATTATTTTATTTTAAACTATTAAATTAAAGAACACCAATCATAGGTTTAAAAATAATTTAATAAAACCACCTTTCTCTACGTACATAAGTTTACAAAGCCAAAGCTCTTTCGGGCGCTCTTTATCAGTGGCCACTGATGAAGCGCATGGTGATGCATTCATTACTTTCCTTATATACATAATGTATAAGGAAAGTATTATGACGGGGTCGAAAATTCGAATTCGAGTTTTCGACGGGAGAGCACGTTTCAAGCATCCCTGATCATGAATCAAACATTTTTGAAGTGATGTCTGTGTGTGTGTCAGTGAGTCTGTGGAGACGATAACTGACGAACGAATGGACCGATTTGAACGAAATTTGGTACAAAAAATCACAATCCGTAAGCACTGGAAGCCTATTGTTTTTATACGCAATCGAATGTTCAGAACCCCCCTAAATTTTCGAATGAAATTTTGAAAAAATCGTCAAAAGATCAAAACTGCTAGTAAAGTTACGCAAATAGACATTTCTTATGTAATTTTTCATTAGGAAACGATTGGCATAAATTTTAGAACGCTAACATGAACCTTTCTTGATATATTGCACATTTTTCAAAAAACTTATCAAAAAGTTATATGAAATAAAAAATAAAAATATTTCCTATTAAGAAACATGTTCACTTTTCATATGTAATATCATGCGATAAATTGGGTGACATCATTCTCGTGGATCTCTAGCTCGTTCCATTCATGAAAAAGATAGTTTGAGTAATACTTTTGTATTTGAACGCCAATAGTCATTTATCTGCTGTAAGAATAACTTATTTCTCCGTTCATAACGCTTGGCGAGATTTTGGCGACGAATTTGACTTAATGTCACCTACTTGGCGAGATTTTTAATTGTTGCCAAATTAACAAAAATCTCGCCAAATGGATAAAAATAACGTTAAATCAATGAAAATGACGAGTAATTGACGAAAATTCAACATCTTGGAAAGAATATAAATATATACTCGTACTATAAAAATAACCTATTTTTTACTGTAAAAGTAGTAAATTCATTACATTATATAAGGAAAGACATGTGCTGCCCACATCAGATTTTTTTCATTTATATTTAATACTAAAGCGATTTCTTAAGAAAAGAATTAAGCGATTTTTGCAATTCTATATAATAGCTTTAGATTCAGGGCATTAAATAGAACATAATCAAACAGAGGTAATTTTGGAAATAACTATTTGCCTGAGCCGTTATCAATCCCAATCTCAAGGCAAATAACCTCAGGCAATTTTTAAAGCTAACCAATATACGTTAATATGAATTAAAATAAATTAATGGCCAACTATTGTGCGATTGTCTGCCATGTCAATTTCTACATTCAGTAGACGCAAAAATAGATGAACCATGCATATATCGACTAACAATCGAATATACCCCGATTTATATTCGATTCAAAAAGGATATTATATGCATCACATATTAAGTCATGTAAATTCTACCGATACAAAGAAATTGCTTATTATTGAAATAATCAATTGGACAAGTAATTCCTAAAATAAAATCTTGTAAATGTATGATTAATTTTTTCTTCTTCAAATAATGGAAGATTGCAAATTTACCAATGGATATCTAAATAATACGTAATCCCTATCTTACTGTATAATATCCTTTCAAACGTAACTAACAGAACAATTAGAAATTCGACATTACAAAATGTAGTTTATTAATAAGCTGGGAAAAATCAATTTTGATGTCGCCGTCCTCTGAACAACTGATGTGATTAAACGTATAACTGTTAAATCTATTTAAGATTACTAAGATGTTCTTCTTTGACCCAGACCGTCCGATTTACCTGAAGATGTAAAGTATCTCTTTGGACGGCGGTAAGTGCCACCCAATTAAGTCCGGAACCCCGTGGGGACGGCATACATAGGGACTGTACCCTCCTTTCCATACTATTGTCGTGACGGCATTCGTCACTCCTTTGTAAATTATATAATATCTGTACTTTTAAACTCTTATTTAATTAATTTGTGTCCTGGAACCCTCTCGTCATTTTATCTTATTTAAATATATCTGAATCTGTTTCGAATTGTGGCCATTTTCATGCTATAATATTTCTCTCACACTCGAGGAACAACGTACGTCGCTCAAGGTCGCACTTGCTTGCGGGTGGAGACAGTTGTCTCCATGTTTTTTCGCTTTGTTGGATGATGCAATCTTGTGCTGATTTTCGTGTGGTTATACACGTGCCTTGAAATTCGTCGGTTGAAGGGGGCGGATCCCTGGATGTGTTTGAAAGCAGTGAAGTTTTGTATTGGAAGAAAGGAGAAGTTGTGGGCCCTTGATATTTTTGATTGGACGGGTTCTGGATCCATCTGGAATGTATATAAGCTGAGTGATTCTGGACTCGGGGCTCTCTCCCTGGAAACATCTTCGAACTCACGTCGACGCGAGACTTTGCCCCCAGGTTGAGTTACCGTGTCGTGAGGGTCGGGGGAGATGCCACCGCCGCTACCATCGCCACCTCGGTGATTGGGTCTTCGACTTCGTTGGTACCGAGCCTCTTCGCCTGCTGCCGCCGTTGACTGACCGGGAGCCTCCTGTTCCGGTTGCCTGGAGACCGATGTGAAAGAAGATCGTGATGAAGCAGATCCCTGTGCGGGACGTTGCTCGAACCCTTCGAACCGTCCTGCCGCCTCTCCTTGGTCGGGGGAAGTTTTTCCCCGAGGGAACTCTGACGGATGTTTGGTCTTCGATCCTTATGAGTCCTTCCTGATATGGAGGTAAGCGAACTTTCAATTGGAGGCTGCTGCCTCGACCGTCTTGTGTTCCGGTGAAGTGACCCGCCTGATGATTGATCTCAAGATTCCTCAAGAGCTGATTTAATAGAAAAATAATGCTTTGAAGTAAATTAGTTAATTGAATTAAATTGATAATTAAGCGTTCCTCGAGTGTGTGATTCCTCTCCTTGACCATACCAGTGTTTTAATAAGTGTATCTGTTATAGGTAAAATTTGGAATTAATAATACTTTGAATAGATATTTTAATGCCGGCAAAGAGCCGATGATTTTTGGATGGAACCGGTCCAGTGGTTTTAATTCTAGTATATTTCTGAAATTGAATGCTAACTTCCTTTTCCTAAATATTTAAATAAATGAAGATTAGAAATTAAATTGAGTCTTTATTTGTGTTGATTATGTATTTTTCAGCTTGGTGGAGTTCCTGAGGTAAAGGTTTGGTTTCTGTTTACCTTGGTTTTTGGTGGGGTTTTCCTTCACAGGTCATCAGTTGGAATCCTCCAACTGACGGGAGGTGTGTTTTGAACCTGGGTATGAAATTTGGAGAAAGTTAGACTTTCTCGGTCAGCCGTGTCTGGCGGGAATCCGTTGCGAGATGCCCTCGGAACCCGTTATGACACTATCAACCTCTCAAAAGGACTTACGGACCCGCATATTTAACGTGTCCCTACTCAAAGTGAACACGGGCACCGAAATGTTTGATGTAAATAGACAAATTAGTCCTTAGTAAATTTCAATGCTATTCTTAAATATATATCATGGTAATACTAGATTTCCTAATTTTTCTTATCTTCAATTTTCATCTTTTGGTGCTTGTAGTCTGAGTTTGGGCATTTATACAATAGTAATGTACTACCGTCCAATCTCAAAAAAGGCATTTGTTTGTGTTAATTTGAATTAAATACTCAGGTCAGAAGATGAATTTAATTCTGGTTAATTTTCGAATTTATAATATGTATATATATATA
>OX578135.1:91256054-91290425 GCA_951213105.1 Amaurobius ferox
TTCATAAAAATGAAATTTTAGTATGTTGTTCAGACTGTCTGGGTGATCTATGGGAATATAAATGAATGATATCACCCAATTAGTTTTGAATTGAACCCGGGTTGGAAAAACGAAATACATTGAACCCTATGGGACCTAATTTTTCAAACATTTTTTAAGCGGATTTAAAATTCACAAATTGCTTCAAAAGTTTTAGGAAATATTCAAATTACCCCATAAAATATATAAAAAAATTTTAGCAAAATATATTCAGTAGTTTTTTAAATAAAAATTAAAATAATAATTACACCTTTTGAAGCGATCACGTGACCATTGTATAAAGAGATCACGTGACCTATTTCAAAATAAAATATGGCATCCATCTTGTGTCAAAATCGGGATTTTTAAAGTTCTTTTTAATTCATATTGAGTGTTGTATCCGTCCTAAAACCGCTTTATTTTTTGAATTAATGTATTTAAAGCTAGGGTATCTTTATTCTATTATTAACTAATAGACTACACGCTTTGTCCTTTCGTATAGATGAGCTACTAGCTGATATTTCCCATGTTTATATATTATATACAGTCGCTCAACAGTGGGAATACTAACATACTGGCATATCAGTGGCAACCTTACGTACTCCACCAACCCTAGAATTACCCAATATCAAAACAATATATTGCTTCCAGGACAATTGCCTAGGAAACACGTGAATCACGCTCAATATTATCAAATCAAGGAGCAGTCGACGACTTGGTAGCTAGGGATTTATCAAAGAACTCACCGAAACATTCATGGCACCACCACGCAGCTGGAACCACACGACGATCCATTGAAAACTTTAATTCCATCACAAATAAAATTCGCACACTTGTCAAGCTGGCGGAGTGATTGGTCACTGATATACGAAGATCTGCTAGGTTAGTAGTTTACAGTAAAATTTTAACTTGAACAGTAAAATTTTAACTGAATGACGAAATTATTACAAGCAGCTTATTGGGACCTCACAAACTGACAAAAGCTCAAATAATCCGTCGTTTATTTGTTTTATTTTTTTGTTTCTTTGTTTTTTGCACTTTCTAATTTTGGTCATAAGGAATACAAATATATAAGACGGTTAAGTTAATGTTCGTCCATCGGATTTTTCTTATCTAGAAGACTGTTCAATGTTTTCCTAATAAGTTTTAATCAATCAGAAAGATTTCCAACAAAATTTATAATGTTATAGATTAAAGTTGTAATGACAACGCCCTTTAGGTTATGAATTTCCACTATCCCAATTCCATTACCACTAGAAACTATTACATTGACATTTACTTTACTATTCCTGTACTTTGGCTCACCACAGTCCTCTCCATCATAATTATCAGAGGCTATACCACTCCAGGACCAATGCCATCGTAGAAAAAAAAGGGGGGGGGAATCAAATAACGGTTTATATCTAAATCATTCGAAAATGACGGATGGTGCCATTCTTTCCAAGTTCCCAATCGATGAAAATTATCCTGAATATTTTCAGAATCTCTTTCTTGGTAATTCGTATAATTTGGAGAGGTTTCATTTCAATTGAAGCTTTTATATTGTCTCGAGCTCCATTTCTGGCCTTCGTAATATGAGTTATTATTTAAAGCTTTGTTCTTCTGAAAGAGAATTTAATGTGAATTGGTTTCGCCAAGGATTTAATTTCTCATTGGAATTTCTTTTGACTACACTGTTATAAAAGTTTTTTTTTTCTATCTCGTTTACGATGCATTTTCTACGTATTTGTTGCAATTTCTCCTCTGAAACCGTTATAGTTTTGTTACTTTTACATCAAACGATATTTGGAGTTTTTCTAAAGTACGCATTATGTAATCTTCAAGACATCTTGGAAATTTGTCTACAAAGGAAAAGATTTGAATGAAAAAAACGTTTCATGTATACTTGGGGCAAACCTAACCTGATTACATTGTTGAAGCTTTTTACTCAGTTCTATTCGTCCATATGCACATTTGGCGAAATTCTATGCCTATGACTGCTATTTTAAACTATCTATCGCGAAGTTTGGTAAAGTGGTTTATTAAAACACTATGAAGAAATATACTAATTAACGAGATATGATGCGGCATCGTAGAATAGCCATGTAGTAATTTCATTCCCCTGAAATATTTTCATCAGTTTCAATCCTAATTTTCCTACCTGCACACCAAAAAAATACTCTTGAGAAAAGTATTTACAAGAAATATACCAAAATAAGCAATGATTTTATAGAATGCTTTTTTTAACACTTTACAAAGTTAAAAAGTGTTTATGACTTTGTTCAATCTGTCTGTCTGTCTGCCTGTCTGTCTGTTCGCACGATAACTGCCGTAAAAACGACTTTCTCAAAATGAAATTTTAGTATATTGTTCAGACGGTCTGTGGGATCTATAGGAATATGAATGAATAATATCGCCAAATTAGTTTTGGATTAAATCCGGGTTGAAGAAATGAGATAAATTTAACCCTATGGGACCTAATTTTTCGAACGTTTTGTAAGCGAATTTTAAATTCAGAAATTGCTTCGAAAGTTTTAGGAAATATTCAAATTATCCCATAAAATATATAAAAAAGATTTCAGCAAAATATATTCAGTAGTTTTTTAAATAAAATTTAAAATAATAATTACACCTTTTATATGAAGAGATCATGTGACCCACTTCAAAATAAAATAGGGCATCCATCTTGTGTCAAAATCGTGATTTTTAAAGTCCTTTTAATTCATATTAAGTGTTGTATCCGTCCTAGAACCGCTTTATTTTTGCTTAAATTCTGTGCATCTACATACTGAAACAACGTAATTACAATGTATTTGAGTTTAAATGATCATCCAACTTTGGTTATTTCTGCAACGAAGCTTAATTTTCATTTATGGAGAATGTAAATACCAAAAGATGTAGAATGAGTTGTAAAATAATTGTTGCATTTCTTTTGCGCAAAATTATTTAGCTCATGGAGTCTGCAATATAGCTGATATGAATGAAATATTCATTGATTTTACAAAGAGAAGCAAACGATTTTTCCGATGAAGCATAGAGTTAAATTACTTGTACCTCCATGGTCTTAAGTTTTAAAATAAAATAAATTATTATAGTATTGCGATGAAAGAAATGAATGGAAAAAAGATAATGAATGAAATTCTGCTTTTATAGAGAGAGCCAGGCGATTTATATTTAGATGACGTAATTTGAATAAAGTTCATTTGTTTTCGATGAATTTTTCAAATATAATACATTTTTGTAGTATTATGATAATTTTAAAAATATTATTGAGGCATGTATTGCATTTTAGAAATTTTAAATAAAATTGCATTGAAGTTGTAAAGTGTTTCATAATCAATACTTTATGCATGATTGATCTTTCTTGTTCTTTTTTTTTGTCGTTTTTAGCAAAATATAATTATAAAATAATATTATTTTTTAAATCGTCTGCAATACTTTTAATTTTAGAAGGAGTTACGGAATTAATAATTTTGGAAACGAGTTTTTAAATCTGAGATTCGGTTAACATATAATTAGCGCCAAATAAGGTCATACGAATTCAGGTTTCGAACTGCCATTGATTTGAAAAGTGATAAAAACATATTTTATAGAAATATGGTTGGAATTTGAAATGATGTTTCTGACATTCTGCAATTTAAACTAAAGTCATTGGATTTATTCAAAGTATTTTAGATTTTAACTGTTTTGTTAAACAAATTGGACTATATTCCTTATCAGAGGTTCATAGTTTTTCCTATACCTATCTCTTCTCAAGTTTAGTTTGTTGCAAGCATCAAGTTAGAAAGAAGCAGATAAAAACTCCTATGGATAAAACGTTTGAAAATGCCATAATGCTTTGAGAATTATATCTAGATGTCGCTAGTGTTATTAAAGTAGTTGTTATTGTTAGTTGACGCAACAGAAAGGCGTAGTATTTAGTATGTGTATTTTGATTATTTTTAAATTAAAGGTTCCCTTACTATGAGTATAATGAACCAGTATTTTTGCATAGTTATAGGATAAAACACAGAATATATGGAGATAAAAATAAATTGAAGGATAAAATAACTTTGAATACTCAGAAATATTCTTTATTGTTTCAGTTCAACTTTGCATTGCTCTAATAATTTATTTTTACAAAATTAGCAGTTAAAATAAATATTTTAGGTCTTTCGCCATAGAAAAGCATACATTGCAAGGCTATTTATCTTATCCAAGCGCCACCCGAATTATTGTCTCAAACGATATTGGTGTTTTCTTAATATGGAATTTTAACTCCTTTTTTACCTCCGTGGTTGCAAATATAGATGCCTCGATATTTCTCTAAACAAAAATTAAATGTAACTAGGACACTACTTTTCGTACTATCTATGATCTAAATACTGAATCATGAACATGTCTTAATTATCGAGTCCAATCCTCCACTCAAATTTAATATTTTATTGTCTTTAGTGGTATATTTTTATTCTTTGGACTAGCAGCATACCCGTTCTTCGTACGGAGTATATAATATAAGCAAACTTATAATTCGCGATCATGTGCAAATTCTGTTAAAACACTAAATTTATTGCTCCTAAAGAGAAGTTTAAGAATATCTGTTCTCACTATGCAAAATTATCTTCACGGGCAGATCTGAAGAATAAAACATCCAGGCCCCTTTTGTAAGCAAATTTACAAAACAAGAAAGATCAATCATGCTTAAAGCATTGATTATGAAACACTTTCCAACTTCAATGCAATTTTATTTAAAAAAGTCGAAAATGCAATACATTCCTCGGAAATATTTTAAAACTTATCACAATACT
Organism: Amaurobius ferox; assembly: GCA_951213105.1. Classification (NCBI taxonomy): domain Eukaryota; kingdom Metazoa; phylum Arthropoda; class Arachnida; order Araneae; family Amaurobiidae; genus Amaurobius; species Amaurobius ferox. The sequence goes on from OX578135.1 coordinate 91,260,839, forward strand.
ACATTAATTTATTATATTTGAAAACTTAAACCTTCATTGAAAAAAATGAACTTCATTCAAATGACGGCATTGAAATATAAATTGCCTGGTTTAAATATCTTTAAAATGCGATACATTCCACGGTAATATTTTTAAAACTATCATAATACTACGATAATTTATTATATTTGAAAACTTCATCGAAAACAACTGAAATTAATTTAAATGACGTCATAGAAAAAATAACACGCCTGGATCTCTCTATAAAAACAGCATTTCATTCATAACTTTCTCCCATTCATTTCATTCATCACAATACTATAATAATTTATTTTATTTAAAAATTAAGACCATGGAGCTACAAGTAATTAAACTCGATGCTTAAAACTTCATCGAAAAAAATCGTCCTTACCTTTATGGAATCAATTAATATTTCATTCATATCAGCCATGCAGACTTCATGGACTAAATTATTTTGTTTTAAAGAAATAGAGCAATTCTAATACAACTCATTCTACATATTTTGCTGTTTACATTTTACATAGGTGAAAAATAGGCTTAACAGTAGAAATAATCAAATTTGGATAATCATTAAAACTCAAATATATTGTATTTGCGTTGTTTAAGTATGTAGATGCACAGAATTTAAGCAAAAATAAAGTAGTTTTAGGACTGATACAACACTCAATATGAATTAAAAAGAACTTTAAAAAATCGCGAATTTGAAACAAGATGGATGCCATATATCATTTTGAAGTGGTAAATTCAAATATATTGTATTTGCGTTGTTTAAGTATGTAGATGCACAGAATTTAAGCAAAAATAAAGTAGTTTTAGGACTGATACAACACTCAATATGAATTAAAAAGAACTTAAAAAATCGCGATTTTGAAACAAGATGGATACCATATATCATTTTGAAGTGGGTCATGTGATCGTTTCATATCATCGTCACGTGATCGTTTCATATATGAGGTGTAATTATTATTTTAATTTTTATTTAAAGAACTACTGAATATATTTCGCTGAATTTTTTTTATATGTTTTATGGAACAATTTAAATATTACCTAAAATTTTCGAAGCAATTTGTGAATTTTAAATTTGCTTAAAAAATGTTTGAAAAATTAGGTCCCATAGGGCTCAATGTATTTCATTTCTTCAACCCAGGTTCAATCAAAAACTAATTGGGTGATATTATTCATTTATATTCCCATAGGTCCTACAGACCGTCTGAACAACATACTAAAATTTCTTTTCGATTAAGTCATTTTTACGGCAGTTATCGTACTAACGGACAGACAGACAGTCAGACAGAATGAACAAAGACATAAACACTTTTCAACTTTGTTGTAAAGTGTTAAAAAGGAATTGAATCAATATACGCAAAATGAAAGCATTAAAATTGTATAGGACCCATACTACTTATATACGCGAATATTAGAAAATATAACCTGTATTAGTACATTAGAAGATTACCCGTATTATAATATGAGTCTCAGAAATCTTTGCCAAAATAAAAGAGATGACGTAATAAATTGAAACTAACAATAATCCCCGTACTCTTTATACCAGAAGATCGTAATTGATTCCAATATATGCCAATATATATCAAAACATATGCCAATATACCTATACTACTTATATTTTCCTAGATTAGAAAATGTATCCGTGTATTTGTAGAAGAATACTCGTACAACGTACAATATATGAGTTTAAACAATTTTTGTCATAATAAAACAATAGTATAATAACGTGAAAATTTCAATAATCCCTGAATCAATAATACACGAAAATATCAATAATAATAACGTTTAAATCTGAAGACCGTAATTGATATTATCCAGTCAAAAATACTATAAGAAAAATCAAATCGTTCTTTTCTAAAATATATTTTTATATCCATTTATTACTTTCCTTATATACATAATGTATAAGGAAAGTATTGTGACGGGGTCGAAAATTCGAATTCGAGTTTTCGACGGGAGAGCACTTTCAAGCATCCCTGATCACGAATCAAACATTTTTGAAGTGATGTCTGTGTGTGTGTGTGTGTGTGTGTGTGTGTGAAAGTATGTGTGTGTGTGTGTGTCAGTGAGTCTGTGTAGACGATAACTGACGAACGAATGGACCGATTCGAACGAAATTTGGTACAAAAATCACAATCCGTAACCCCTGGAAGTCTATTGTTTTTATACGCAATCGAATGTTCAGAACCCCCCAAAATTTTCGAGGGAAATTTTGAAAAAATCGTCAAAAAATTAAACCACTAATAAAGTTGCGCAAATAGATATTTCTTATGTAATTTTTTATTAGAAAACGATTGACATAAATTTTAAAACGCTAACATGAAGCGTTCTCGTGATATTGCACATTTTTCAAAGAAATTATCAAAAAGTCATATAAAATAAAAAAAATATTTCCTATTGAGAAACATGTTCACTTTTCATATGTAATACCATACCATAAATTTGGTGACATCATTTTCGTGGAACTAGCTCGTTCCATTCATGAAAAAAGATACTTTGAATAATACTTTTGTATTTGAATACCACTAGTCATTTATCTACTCTAAGAATAACTTATTTCTCCATCCATAACGCTTGGCGATATTTTGGCGACGAATTTGGCAGAATGTCGCCAACTTAGCGACATTTTTAATTGTTGCCGAATTAACATAAATCTTCAAAAAGAAAATTTCGCCAAATGGATAAAAATGACGCCAAACCAATGAAAATGACGACTGATTGAAGGAAATTCAATATCATGGAAAGAATATAAGTATCTAATATAAGAATAACATTTTTTAACTGTAAAGGTAGTAAATTCATTGCATTATATAAGGAAAGTCATGTGTTGCCCACATCAGATTTTTTATTATTCAAATCAATAAAATAATAATTAAAATTAACAGACAGGTTTAATTTAATTGCGTTTCTGGGCAACATGATATAAGATAGAATCTTCCTCATAAACTACGAAATTAAATAACCATTTTGATTTCTTTATAATTTTGTTCAGTAAAAGCTTGTGAAAATAAACCATGGAGATAGATTTCTCATTTAAATCATATTTCAATTCATGTTTTCAGAAAGTGACTAATTAGCGCAAAAAATCTCCCGAGTTAGAGAGTAGAACTGCTAGGAAAAAGTTTCGTTTTTCATTAATATCTCGACAACCCCTAGTCTTAGATACTCGAAACTTGGGTTAAATTTATGGGGGCGGGCTATTTCAAGGCTATCCACAAAAATTCATGAAATTCGGTTCAACCGTTCTCCCGTGATAGGGAGACAAACGAAAATTTCGATTTTTACTAATATCTCAAGAACCACTGATCGCAAATCTCCAAACATAGATTAATTTTAAGTGGAAATATTTCCAGGCAACCCATAAAATTTCATGAAATTCGGTTTATCCGTTCTCCCGTGATGACGGGACAGACAGACAGATTTTCAATTTTATTTATATAGATTTTGAACCTTATCGAGTTAGTTTGTCTTGATCGCACCATAAGAACGTATTCACTTTTTGGAAATAACTGAAAAACCGAAGCAGCAAAAAAAGTCCAGATTTAGTATGTCGTTATCTTTTGTGATATATTTCAATTCTTTGGATAGCGAGCCTTATTGGGTTTACCCGTCTTTGGATCCGCCACAGGAATGTATTGGTTTGGTGAAATAACGGGAGAACCAAAGCAGCTGAAAAGTCCAAATTTGATATGTCATTGTCTTTTATACATTTAAGTTACACACATTTTAATAAAAAGATTTTTCATGCATTCAAATTACAAATAATACATAAAGGAGTGTAATTTAAAAAACATTTTTTGCTTTTACTTGTTCTATTTTTTTTTGGGGGGGGGGGGAGATTCATAAATGTATAATATTATTCAAATGAGTTTCGCACATTCTTTGAATTGTACAATATAATTCATGTATTGTACAATAAAAGTTACTCGTTGTACATCAGCATGCTTTTCTTGCATTTCTATACCGTCTTTGCGATATATATTGTTTATTTCCATTCTATTGCTTTGATTACCTATTCCATGTAATATCAATTGATGTGAATAACATCTGTGGTTGAGGTATCTCTGGCAGAAAATGCAGCGTTGCGATAAATGTAAACATTTTTGACGCTTATATCTCCAGACCTAATAACTAATAATTTTAACAATTTTTACTTATTTTATCGTAAACATCGTTCTGTGTGTGAATCTATAAAAATAATTACAATATTTTAATATTTTGAACTTTTTTTTTCGAAAAATTTAAAAAGTTTTTGTCTGAACGAGCTTTTGCCTCACTTTGTTTACTGTCACTCGAAATATCTTCAAAGCTATTAAAGATAGGTATAAACAATAAGCAACAAAAAATTGGAAATCCAATTTCTAGATTAATAATTTGTTTTTAAGAAGCTTTTATAGTTTTCGAGGAATCCTGTTATCAATTTGGAGAAGATTGAACATTTTCGTTGTTTTTTCGTTTATTATGCTTATATCTCGAAAACTAAAGTGCTAAGTATGAACTACAGAATAAGGGGTCATTTATAGCCTTTTAAAATCCCTATAAGAATATATCATTGGATTTTGAATGAAGTTCTTAGGTTTTGAAATATAGTAGTTATACTTTCAATATTTTAATATTTTGAACTATTTCGAAAGGATTGTTATAATTTCGGTATTTTAATATTTAGAATTGCTTTAAAAATGAGTAAACCAGACAAACCACCCATAAAGACATATATTATAAACACAAAGGCATTTCGGCTCCGTCAGACTGGAACCACTGCCGATTTTCTTACCACAGTTTTCCACCTTGGCCCACAGCATTACTCTCCGTTATTACTATCAAAGATTAGATCATTCCAGTATGAATACTATCACGAAAAATGAAATTGCGGATTTTAATCTTAATCGCCCGAAAATGACAAATGTCGCTTTTCTCTTCAAGTGTCCAATCGATCGAAATTATTCTGAATAGTTTCAAGAGCTCTTTTCTGGATCATTTGTATAATTTAGAGAAAAGTTCCATTTCAATGTGATATTTTAGATTATCTTAAGCTCTTTTTGTATGTTTCGGGATACGAGTTATTTTAAAGTTTTTCTGTTTTCGTGAAGGAGAATTTAATGTGAATTAGTATTTCCACGAATTAAATGTAAAATTATTACTTTTTATCACGCTGCTGAAAGAAAAGTTTCGAATTTATTATCATTGAAATTTTTTTTAGGATGAATTTTATTCGCTTCTATCGCATATGCCATTTTTATTAATTTTGTATAAAATAGTAGCGATATACTGTAGAACTTTGGACCTAAAAACTAAATCACAGTCACACTTAAAAATCGCTTTCTGTTAAAAAACTGAAATCAAAGTTGGGTCTACTGATTAGCGTTCAGGTATGCTGATCATTATACCTTCCGGGCCATATTAAATAACACACTGCACTATTAAGCTATTACCATATGCTCTATATAGATTATAATCAATAAATGTTAGAATGAAAAAATGTCGATAGACGTCGAGATCTTTCTTTAAATATAAAAACATTCGATGTGACTATGGTAGTAAACATTATTTAAATATAAAAGTATCCAAAGTAATTAATAAAATGTTTCTCATACTGTAAAATATAGTAAATAGAAAGTATTGCTTTCACGAAAATTTTCAATTTCGAGATTTGATGCCAATATATATGTTTTACGACCTCCTGAACATATTTTGATTATTTTTAGAGTGATATCCATCTGTCTTTCCGTCGTCCGTCTGTGGTTTTGGGTCCTAGTTGATTAGGTTTTTGTATAATTCTGAAAAATGTAACCTACCTGTTTTTACGAAATAGCCCGCAAAAAGCGTATGTATCTAATATAAGTGAAAAACTAATGGACCAAATATACTAAAATTTGATAGATAGATAAATCTCTTGTGGGTTACCCTGATGCTGATTAAATTTCGGTATAATTCGAAAAAAAAATAACCTGCTTTGTCTGTGAAATGGCTCGCAAAATTCCTCAAAATCTGAAATAAAGGACTACATATGCCAAATGTACCCGTTTAAATGATTGCTTTGTATTCAGTTTTTGACGACGGAAAGAACTAGACCAATCCTATGACTCTAAGACTAACCATTCTTGAGATATATTATTATTTTTTCGCATTTTTATCACGTCGCCTTTTGAAATACATCCAGTTTCCAAATGAAAACGAAAATTGAATTAAAACTTCAAGTAGGGAAAGCCATTTGCTGTCCATATAAGATTTTTAGTGTCAATTTCGATATATTTGATAGACCCAATGCTTATATTAATATAAGAGCTCTAACAGTAGAACTAGTAATTTCGATTTTGAATTCACAAGCCTCTTTATAATATACTTCTCTATACACACACCACTTATTTATAAGGAGAGAAAAAATCAAACACACTGATAAGAAATGAAAATCCTGCCGCAAATTGACGTGCTCTTTTATTACACTCTAATATTTGAATTCCTTCTCGATGCGCTCTAGATTTGATACTAATACCAAAGGACTCCAAAGAAATCATATTGTCTGCAAATACAAGAAAAAGCTCTCTCAACAAATCTCTAGATTTTCTACCACCGCGAATGGACGAAAAGAAAACGAAGGAGGAGACGACAGCCTCTATGTCCTCTTTCTACTGATCCTCACTGAGACTAAAAGATAGAATGAAGAGAAGAAAAAAATTCGGTCAACTACGTTCCTTCGTTTTACTTTATTTTATTTTTACATTTTCCCCATTCTAAGTGTCTATATGTCCGTCCCAAGGGGGTTCTACCGAAGAGCAGGGGAGAAAGAGCAAAATGCTGTTTGTTGGACGGTTCGATCGGTGGCGGATAAGACGCGGGAAAAGTAGGATAGTTAATTGGCTTCCTTTAATTAAGGGATTTGGGCAGACAAAGGATGGGGGAAGATAGTAATAAGACAGGAGCTGATGACTTCGCTGATGAGAATGAGCAGTCGCTGTACAGGGATGTGTTGCGAAAGATATTTTCCTAATGGTTTGTCACTGATTTTACTTTACCTGCAGTACATGGTAATGCATAGAGAAAGTATTGGAATTGCGTCGACATTCAGGTTTTGAATGGATCTACACATTTCTGGAGCTCTAGAATACGAAAGACTTATTTTTAGCGTAATATCTATATGTGTGTGTGTCTGTTCGTGCAATGTACGAGAGTAGATCCAAAAAAAGGTTACAAGCAGCAGCATTTGAAAAGTAATTATTGCGAAGGGAATATTTTCCCCCAGAGGGGAGACAGATGGCGGTAGTTGTCTTACAACTGTTATGCGGGTAGGTAGTGTAAGTTCGCAGACGCTCAGAGCGATTGAAATGGCAAGACGTTTAGAAAAGTGATCTCGCTTGGAGGTGCGAGCCGTGATTTTTTCTTATGGGCATAGAATATGGGCATGTTGAGTGATGGTGTCATTCTCCTGCATGACAATGTCAGACCCCATACTGCTCGCCAAACTCAAGAATTGCTGCAAAAGTTGGAGCCACCCCCCATACAGCCCAGAATTGACACCCAGTGCCTATTTCCTTTTTCCAGAATTGAAGGAACACTTATCTGGAACAAGGTTCTCTTCAGATAGTGATGTGAAAACAGCTGCCAAGAACTGGCATAATGGACAGGGACGTGATTTGTACAAAGCCGGGTTAAACAAGTTGGTCCTGCGTTCAGATAAATGCCTAAATGCATTTGATGATTATGTGGAAAAATGATCGCCATGCACGCCTCTTAATTCCATTTTGTATTTTCTGCCTATTGTTAATAAATAATTTTTTATTACCCTTGTAACCTTTTTTTTGGATCCATCCTCGTATGTATCCCCATTAGCTCAGAAACTATTCGACGAAATTTTACAAAATTTGGTAGATAAATCACTTGCGGGTGAAGCTGGTGCTGGTTTGATTTTGGAACGATTCGAAAAAAAAAATAGGACCTGCTTGTTTTTGCAAAATGGCACACAATAATTATTAAAATCTTAACTGTAAGACTAAATATGGGAAATGTATTGATTAAAAGCTTGTTTTTCACGTAATTTTTAACAACAAAACGAAAAGGACGAACCCCATTACTCTAGGGTGTAATATACTCGAAATATCAAGGTTTTGGGTCAGATACTAATGTTTTAAGGAAATCACTGTGTTGTTAATTTAAAAAATTAACTAGACATTGAAGTTAAAAAAATATTCGATGAAATCTCTTAAAATTTAGCACCCTTAAACCAGTGTTTTCATCATTTAGTGCTCCTCCACAATTAATTTGTTCCAAGATCTTGTTTCTAGTTCTAAATCAACTTGCCACTTCAGCATGAAATGGCTTGCTATGTGCCATAATTTTTTTAACCTCTCTAAAACAATTAAAAAATCATAAAAGTAATCAAATCACGCTACTGGCTTCAAATTATATATTGAGTTCAAGTTGCACGAAATGCAGTGGCCAAACGTATAGTTATAAATGCAGTTGAAGAGATATTCCCCCAGCTTGTAGTCGCGCTCTCAATGCTAGCATGTTGCGGTTTCGAAACCAAATTCACTGCATTTTGAAAGAATGATTTCTTGGTTTGGGAGCGATTCTTTCCAGTGGATTCTGTAACTCTATACAGTTGCGTTAAAAACCTGCACTACCTCATAAAATGAATTTTCATAGCAATCTACAAGTGTACTATGCGTGTATATTACGCTAGGCTCGTATTGTGTCTCACGTTGTTTTCAAAGGCCGTTACGTTAGATGACGCAATATCAGCAGTGATTTTATCAGGCACTTGGCCACCAATAAGAGCGTACGGACACCACTGGAATCGGGGTAGGCTCCAAGGGACCCCGGACCGCCAATATATATTTTTAAGGCTGGAGAGAATATGAAAAATTCACAAAATAGTGAAAATCAAATATGGAGGGGGACCCGTGATAAATGTGTGTAGAGGGGCCCACAATTCCTATGGGTGACCCTATCAGACACTGTGCATCTATAAAAGATCAGACGAGTAGCATATGCTATTAGTTGCCGCATTACATTCGAGTCTACAGCAATTATAAATAATGTTAATTGCTAGAGTTCAAGAAGAATGAGGTTGTTACTTTAAGCACCTTGGGATTGATTATATGATGAATAGCTTCTTATACTTGAAATTTAATTGTGTTTTATGTATCCATAAAATCTACAATTGATGGTACTGCAATTAATTAAAACTACTGTGTTAGCTAATTAACTATTCTACAGTTTTATTTTTATTCAAAATTTTGGTCCCATTTGTATTTAGGTAGTTCAAGACTTTTCATTCAACGTTCATTTCATTTTCAGTAGTACACTTTAATATTTTACCAAGAAAATGTTTAAATTTTTTTCAAAGAGAAGCAGATATATTTATTTACTTCTTTATCAAAGAATATGCCTTTGCTGCCTTTCCAAGGGAATCAGACATATTTATTTTCTTCTTTACCAAGAGTTTATCCTTTAATTATTTCACAAGATATTGTATTTTCATTTATTTATCAACGTATTTGTTCAATTATTTATAAGTGCCTTTCTCAAGAATATATATTTCTTTCCCAAAAGTATGTATTTATTTCTTTTCCAAGAATATACGTTCACTTATTTTTTTAACAGTATATAAAGTAAATTTACCGAGATATATTTTCATGTCTTTTTTTAATTTAAGAATATGTCTATTTTTCTAAACGTATGTCTCTACTCCTTTTCCAAGTGTATGTCTTCACTTCTTTTTGAAATGTATGTCTTCACTTCCTATCTATGTGTATACCTATTTCTTTTCCAAATGTGTATTTTCACTTTTTCCAAGTGTATACCTACTTCTTTTCCAAGTGTAAATCTGCACATCTCTTCCATGTGTATACTTACTTTTTTTTCCCAAATATACGTCTTCATTTCCTTTCTAAGTGTATACCTATACACTTTCCCAAAAAATCTGATGTGGGCAACACATGACTTTCCTTATGCAATGTAATGAATTTACTACTTTTACAGTAAAAAAAATAGGTTTATCTTATAGTAGATACTAATATTCCTTCCCAGATATTGAATTTTCGACAATTAGTCGCCATTTTATTTGATTTAGCGTCATTTTTATCCATTTGGCGAGATTTTCGTTTATTTGGCAACATTTCAAAAAGTCGCCAAGTTGGCGACATTCCGCCAAATTCGTCGCCAAAATCTCGCCAAGCGGTATGGACGAAGAAATAAGTTATCCTTACAGCAGACAAATGACTATTGGCATTCAAATACAAAAGTATTACTCAAAGTATCTTTTTCCATGAATGGAACGAGCTAGATCCACGAGAATGATGTCACCCAATTTATCGTATGGTATTACATATAAAAAGTGAACACGTTTCTCAATAGGAAATATTTTATGTTTATTTTATATGACTTTTTGATAATTTTTTTGAAAAATGTGCAATATCTCGAGAACGGTTTGTGTTAGCGTTCTAAAAATTTATGCCAATCGTTTTCTAATGAAAAATTACATAAGAAATGTCTATTTGCGCAACTGTATTAGTGGTTTTGATTTTTTGACGATTTTTTTCAAAATTTTATTCGAAAATTTAGGGGGGTTTTGAACATTCGATTGCGTATAAAAACAATAGGCTTCCAGTGTTTACGGATTGTGATTTTTGTACCAAATTTGGTTCGAATCAGTCCATTCGTTCGTTAGTTATCGTCTCCACAGACTCACTGACACACACACACACACAGACATCACTTCAAAAATGTTTGATTCGTGATCAGGGATGCTTGAAACGTGCTCTCCTGTCGAAAACTCGAATTCGAATTTTCGACCCCGTCACAATACTTTCCTTATACATTATGTATATAAGGAAAGTAATATATGTCTTTGCTACTTTTCTAAGTGTATACCTACTTATTTCCTGAGTGTACACTTAGGTCTTTCCCAAGTGTATACCTACTTATTTCCCAAGTGTATGTATTTGCTTCTTTTGCAAATGCATATCATGACTTCATTTTCTAAGTAAATATAGTTTTCAAGATTTTTTTTCTAACTGTGTATAGTCTTTAAGAGTTTCTGGAAATAATCAAGGTAAGCGACAAAACGCTGTTAGACAGTTCGATTGTTGTTGGGAAGAAACAAGAGATAATAAGATAGAAATGGATAACTTTTCTAAAATTTGATCACGCGTACTTATTTACACTCAATTAATTATTTTAACGAAACTATAAAAATTTTAATATTACATGAAATGATTGCAATAGTTTTTTTTTTTGCTTTCCCAAGTGTATACCTACTTACTTCCCAAGTGTATGTATTTGCTTCTTTTGCAAATGCATATCATGACTTCATTTTCTAAGTAAATATAATTTTTTTCAAGATTTTTTTTCTAACTGTGTATAGTCTTTAAGAGTTTCTGGAAATAATCAAGGTAAGCGACAAAACGCTGTTAGACAGTTCGATTGTTGTTGGGAAGAAACAAGAGATAATAAGATAGAAATGGATAACTTTTCTAAAATTTGATCACGCGTACTTATTTACACTCAATTAATTATTTTAACGAAACTATAAAAATTTTAATATTACATGAAATGATTGCAATAGTTTTTTTTTTTGCTTTTTATTAGAATTTTTATTCTTCGACGTTTGAGCTCTAATTACTTTCCTTATATAAATAATGTATAAGGAAAGTATTGTGACGGGGTCGAAAATTCGAATTCGAGTTTTCGATGGGAGAGCACGTTTCAAGCATCCCTGATCACGAATCAAACATTTTTGAAGTGATGTCTGTGTGTGTGTGTGTGTGTGTGTGTGAAAGTATGTGTGTGTGTGTGTGTGTGTGTGTGTGTGAAAGTATGTGTGTGTGTGTGTGTCAGTGAGTCTATGGAGACGATAACTAACGAACGAATTGACCGATTCGAGCCAAATTTGGTACAAAAATCACACTCCGTAAACACTGGAAGCCTGTTGTTTTTCTACACAATCGAATGTTCAGAACCCACCTAAATTTTCGAATGAAATTTTGAAAAAATCGTCAAAAAATCAAAACTACTAATAAAGTTACGCAAATAGACATTTCTTATGTAATTTTTCATTAGAAAACGATTGACATAAATTTTAGAACGCTAACATGAACCGTTCTCGAGCTATTGTACGTTTTAAAAAAAAAATATCAAAAAATCATATAAAATAAAAAAATATTTCCTATTCAGAAACATGTTAACTTTTCATATGTAATACCATGCGATAAATTGGGTGACATCATTCTCGTGGATCTAGCTCGTTCCATTCATGAGAAAAGATACTTCGAGTAATAGTTTTGTATTTGAACGCCAATAGTCATTTATCTGCTATAAGAATAACTTATTTCTCCGTCAGTAAAGCTTGGCGAGATTTTGGCGAAGAATTTAGCGGAATGTCGCCAACTTGTCGACTTTTTGAAATGTTGCCAAATTAACGAAAATCTCGCCAAATGGATAAAAATTACGCTAAATCAATGAAAATGACGACTAATTGTCGAAAATTCAATATCTTAGAACGAATATTAGTATCTACTATAAGAAAAACATATTTTTTTACTGTAAAAGCAGTAAATTCACTACATTATATAAGGAAAGTCATGTGTTGCCCACATCAGATTTTTTTGACTTGCAAGTACTGACACCTTTTTCAAGTGCATGTGCCCGTACCGAAATATTAAGATGAATACAAAATGCCGATTGACTGACTGATAAAAATTTGTCCATGCCTGGCCTAAACTCTAGAGCAGTGATCCCCTCACAAATTTTTGTAGGGACCCTTGAAATATTTTATGAAATATCGCGGAACTTCTAATTGGCAACACAAATTAGGTTCAATAAGGAGAAATTACAAAATAGATGTGTAAAGCGAAAGAACAATTAAAGCATGGACAACAATTAACTCACACTTTTGAAAAATATTACAGGATATTTATAGCCTATTTCTTTACATATATTACTGTTAATAAAAAATTGACAGGCATTTTTTCTTTATATTTAGTTTACTAGCTACAAACAAAAATGTTTTCTGTATATGTTTCGCAATGATTTTGCGTTAATATGATTGTTTATCATAAAATTGTTAACAAACAGCAAGTTTTATTATACATGAACAATTCCGTGTGATGTGATTCATAAATATATATTTTAACTGGTTTGGCATTTTTCTATTATTGTTTGCTTGGCTTATTTTTCATATTTCTTATCTGACAATCCTGTGACTAGTTGGAGAGAGTTTTGGCAATGTTCATTACTACCAAATTAATTTCTCGCCGTTACAAAAAATCTTTATTCTTCGTTTCATGGAAGTTTCTCTTCAATTTTTATTTTCTCGCTCTTTAAATTTTAACTATCATGCGAATATCTAAGTTAAAATTTCAACATGCTTCATTTTTTTATTAATAGATCCCATGTAAACCTCAATAATTTAATTTTTTTTTCTCCGTTGCAATAAAACATTAATTGAAATGTGTCTTAACTTGACTTTCTCATACTAGAATCCATTTTTAATAGCTTGTGGGAATATTTTTTTGTTTTTAATTTTACAAGAAATTATTTGAAAAATCTGTATCGATTGATTACTATTATAGTGTACGACGGGAGAACACGTTTCAAGCATCTCTAAACACGAGTCAGACGTTTTTGAGGTGATGTATGTGTGTGGTGTGTGTGTCAGTGAGTCTGTGGAGACGATATCTCGCGAACGAATCAAGCTATCCGAACGAAATGTGGTACAAAAATCACAATTAGTGAATACTGGAAGCCTATTGCTTTTACACGCAATCGAATATTCAGAACCCGCCTAAATTTTAAAATAAAATTTAAAAAAAATCACGAAAAAATTAAAACATTCAATAAAGTTACGTAAATAATCATTTGTTATGTAATTTTTCATTAGAAAACGATTGACATAAATTTTAAAACATTTGCATAAACCGCTCTTGAGATATTGCACATATTTCAAATAAATTTATCAAAATCACATAAAATTAAAATATATATATTAACTATTATGAAATCTGTTCACTGTTCATATGTAATAATATTATGCGATAAATTTATTACCATCATTCTCATAGATCTAGGTAGTTCTATTCGCGAGGGAAAACACTTTGGGTATTAGCTTTGTAATTTAACGCTATTTATCGTTTATCTACCATAAGACTAACCTATTTCTCCATAAACAATGCTTGGCAAAAAAATTTCGACGAATTTAGCTGAATATCGCCAACTTGGCCAGTTTTAAATGTTGCCAAATTGACGAAAATATCTTCAAATTGATAAAAATATCACCAAATCGATAAAAATGACGCTAAATCAATGAAAATGAAGATTCGTTGATGAAAATCCAATATCTTGGAAAGAAGAAGAATCTACGCTAAGAGAGTATACTTTGGGTAATAGTTTTGTATTTGGACGCCATTAGTCATCTGCTATAAGAATAACCTATTTCTCCGACCATAATGTTTGACGAAAATTTAGGGACGAATTTGGCGGAATATCGCCAGCTTGGTGAATTTTTGAAGTGTCGCCAAATTGATGAAAATGTCAACAAATTAATAAAAATGTCGTCAAATTGATAAAAATGACCAAAATAGGATGCAATATTTTGCAAATTTTAAATTTCATCATATAATGGACATACCTTGTATTATATAAGAAATGTTCTTCTAAATATCACCAACTTGACGAAATTTGGCCCTACATTGACGAAAATATCGTCAAAATTGCAAAAATGACGCCAAGTTAATAAAAATGCGCCTAATTGATGAATTTATTATTAAAATATTTAAATATATAAACTATATTACTTATTGAGGATGCTATCAATATTGTTAATTGTTAATTTAGAGTTGCATAAAATAGAAGTTAATTGGCTACGAAATGGTTTTATATGTTGTCATACGGATGTACAATTTACCGCGCTAAATGTACAATTTAACGTTCCAAACACTGTGCCGTGAATCTTTTCATCACTTTTTAACCGTTAAAGAAGTAAATTCCTTGCATTATATAAGGAAAGTCATGTGCTGCCCACTTCAGATTTTTTTTTAAAGTAATTTTATTTTTACCTATTCTTCTCTCTATTTCTTTAAATAATGAAAAGGGAACACGCAATATACTCTTAAGAGTTTTCGCCTTCATACCTACCCCCTAACTCCTAGTCAATTCAAAGTTAAACCTTGTTTCGAAGCTTTTCTTTCTAAAATATAATTTTAGAGATTTTAATGGGGTTTCAGAAGTGGCAATATTCTGTAGTATTCAGCATGCTTATCAAAATGAAGAATGCTTTTAAATATTTTAATTATGCATAAGCAGAATCTTACCGTTTTCATTTGAAAATGGTAAGGGGCGGAGAGCTTAATTAAACTAACCGACGCAACAAATCTGGACTAACCAAGCCATAAATATGAATAAATCACAATTTCGCCTTATGAAACTATTTGTGGGTTACATAATCTGTTTCGTGTATACTTCAGCTGCACCGTTGCATCTTTTGTGCTAATGTCACCTTAAAACTTAATATTAGCCGACTCCTTTTGAAATCTCCCTGCTCTTTGTGTGTTTGTGAAGGACTTATGGTTTGTATGTTTGTAAAAGGAGCAAAGCTTATCAGTTCTGGTTCAAAGGTCTTACCTTCTGAGAAAGTTAGTGTTCAAAGTAATGATAGGCACTTTTAATCAGGTGAAGCAAGTTTGGGCTAACTTAAATATATCTTTCTTGCACACAAGCTAAAACTAACAGGAACAAAGTTAAAAACTATCAGAGCATCAACACAGTAAAATTTCAATAACAATAACAATAAACACAGGACAAGGCTACATGATGGTCAGGTAAAAGTTTTTTGTTACTTTCCTTATATACATAATGTATAAGGGAAGTATTGTGACGGGGTCGAAAATTCGAATTCGAGTTTTCGACGGGAGAGCACGTTTCAAGCATCCCTGATCACGAATCAAACATTTTTGAAGTGATGTGTGTGTGTTTGCGTGTGTCAGTGAGTCTGTGGAGACGATAACTAACGAACGAATGGACCTATTCGAACAAAATTTGGTACAAAAATCACAATCTGTAAACACTGGAAGTCTATTGTTTTTATACGCAATCGAATGTTCAGAACCTCCCTAAATTTTCGAATGAAATTTTTTAAAAATGGTCAAAAAATCAAAACCGCTAATAAAGTTACGCAAATAAACATTTCTTATGTAATTTTTCATTGGAAAACGATTAACATAAATTTTAGAACGCTAACATGAACCGTTCTTGAGATATTGTACATATTTCAAAAAAATTATCAAAAAGTCATGTAAAATTAAAAATATATATATCCTATTGAGAAACATGTTCACTTTTCATATGTAATAAATACCATGCGATAATTTGAGTGACATCATTCTCGTGGATCTAGCTCGTTCCATTCATGATAAAAGATACTTTAAGTAATACTTTTGTATTTGAACGCCAATAGTCATTTATCTGCTGTAAGGATAACTTATTTCTTCGTCCATAACGCTTGACGAGATTTCGGCGACGAATTTGGCGGAATGTCGCCAACTTGGCGACTTTTTGAAATGTTACCAAATTAACGAAAATCTCGCCAAATGGATAAAAATGACGCTATATCAATGAAAATGAGGCCTGATTGTCGAAAATTCAATATCTTGGAAAGAATATTAGTATCTACTATAAGGAAAACCTATTTTTTTTTACTGTAAAAGTAGTAAATTCATTACATTATATAAGGAAAGTTATGTGTTGCTTACATCAGATTTTTTTTCTTTTTTTTTGCCTTCGTGACGACCCGGTCATTATGTATCCGTTCTGTACAATCTTCTTTGACTCGGTTCATTTGTTCACGTTGCTAGATTCTCTGTATTCTGGATTCCGACAGTATATATATGTCAACCTGCATACGTGTAGCTTGGATTTTTTCAGGGAATATATTACCGGGAAAGCACGTTTCAAGGGGTTCTGAACATTTGATTGTGTAAAAAAACAATAGACTTCTAGTGTTTACGAATTGTAATTTTTGTACCAAATTTCGTTCGAATCGGTTCATTCGTTCGTCAGTTATCGTCTCCACAGACTCACTGACACACACACACACACACACACGCACGCACACTTTCACACACACACAGACATAACTTCAAAAGTGTTTGATTCGTGATCAGGGATGCTTGAAACGTGCTCTCCCGTCGAAAACTCGAATTCGAATATTCGCCCCCTTCACAATACTTTCCTTATACATTATGTATATAAGGAAAGTAATACCATAAATCAAATAATATAATTTCCAGTGTGGAATAAATCTCCAGTAGGCCAGTAGGATTAGTCTCCCTCAGATGGGAACTAACAAAGAAACTCCCCACTTCACATGTCTAATCCCTCATCAATGGTTTCTTCCTCTCTCTGAGAGAAACCATTGAGGTCAGATTAGCAACCAAATACTATATTATCCTAATCCCTCCTCAATGATTTCCGGGATATTATTTCAATATATTTAAAATCTTTAGGCTATAACACATAAAATTTTTTCCTTGGTTTTATTTATGCGTTCCCATTAACGGATATTTAGGTAATAATCAGAGGATCAATCAAATAAGATCAATAATAAAGGAATTAATCAATTAGATATGAAGGTGAAATAAATATATAACAAAAATACTATAATTATTAGCGTAAATTTAGGTCGTTCAAATAAGAATTGATGTGGATAAAATCTCGAGAAACGACCTTTGCTTTTCTTTTTTATCGAAGAATTAATTTACAATTCAGATAAAAGGTAAATTAGTGCACCTAGTTAACTGGATATTTGTCTAACCAAAGTTTAAGGAATTATTCCCTTCCGCAATTTCTAAAATTTATGGCATTATATACATTTACCGATGGAAATAATCGCACTAAATTTCATTGAAATTGCTCAAATAAAATTGAGAAATTGGTTAAATTGTATTCAAAAATGCTAAAAAGATGCAAATCTAATCACAAACAGGATCTAATGATAAGAAGCTCGCAGTTTTTTTTCTACAACATCAAACTTTAATACATCAGATTTTCGAAACAGAAATAAGTTTTTGCTAATAAAAATGTTCACAATCAAAAAAAGTAACTCAGATCTATAAAGCTTTTGCTTCCAATAATTTTGTATAATGTTTTTATTTTGTCGTTATTTTCCACTGTTCTAATTAAAATTTTTATGTTGAAAACAAGTTTTTTGAGCAGCAAGAAAAAAACCTCGTCTTTTGTATGCGAAATTCCAACCTGTCTAAATCAGTTTACTCGCAAATTCAATTACTGGTGTTGCAATTCTGTAAGAAAGGCTAACACAGGGTTGTTTTTAACCATGTGATAGGTCTTATCATATTCTTTCAAATACAATGAGTACAAAAAATCACCAACTTGTTTCATCGTCTTTTCTACCTTTGTATAATTAGATAAAAAAAATCCAATAAATATATAAAAAATAACTACCTTAAATGGATATTGTTATATGATATTGTTGATTTTTGATACTAGGGCGTGCTGATGATTGAATTAGCTGTGATCTCTTTGCTTATTATTTAGATCAGAAGGTTTTAAATGACACAAAAACACTTTTTTCTCTGCCTCTGTAATCGTATTAAGATATAGGTTCTTTTAAGAAGGGGATAAATTAAATAATTTTATTGACAGCAGAAAAGTTTTTATGAAATTATAACTGAGAAACTAAATAAACTCGCATTTTAGAGACTCAGTTCCTGATTCTAAATTTTTAAAGAGTACATTGATGAACAAACAGAACAGACATGAACGAACAGATAGAAACCAAAATGGTAGCATCACTTAGTGTGACGAAAGAGAAACAAAGATAAGAAAAAATAAATAATATATTGAGTTTGATGTAGGAAAAAAGTGAGACAGGGAATACAAATAAAAAAAATCTGATGTGGGCAACACATGACTTTCCTTATATAATGCAATGAATATACTACTTTTACAGTAAAGAAAAATAGGGTTTTCTTATAGTAGATACTTATATTCTTTCCAAGATATTGAATTTTCGACAATTAGTCGTCATTTTCATTGATTTAGCGTCATTTTTATCCATTTGGCGAGATTTTCGTTAATTTGGCAACATTTCAAAAAGTCGCCAAGTTGGCCACATTCCACCAAATTCGTCGCCAAAATCTCGCCAAGCGTTATGGACAGAGAAATATGTTATTCTTATAGCAGATAAATGACTATTGGCGTTCAAATACAAAAGTATTACTCAAAGTATCTTTTCTCGTGAATGGAACGAGCTAGATCCCCGAGAATGATGTCACCCAATTTATCGCATGATATTACATATGAAAAGTGAACATGTTTCTCAACAGTAAATATTTCTTTTTAATTTATGGGATTTTTTGATAAATTTATTTGAAAAATGTGCAATATCTCGAGAACGGCTCATGCTAGCGTTCTAAAGTTTGTCAATCGTTTTTTAAAGAAAAATTACATAAGAAATGTCTATTTGCGTAACTTTAAAGGTTCTGATTTTTTGGTGATTTTTTCAAAATTTCACTCGAAAATTTAGGGGAATTTTGAACATTCGATTGCATATAAAAACAATAGACTTCCAGTATTCACGGATTGTGATTTTTGTACCAAATTTCATTCGAATCGCTTCATTCGTTCGTGAGATATCGTCTCCACAGACTCACTGGCACACACACACACAAAAAAAAAAAACTTTCACACACACACACACACACACACACACACATCACCTCAAAAATTTTTTATTCATGATCAGTGATGCTTGAAACGTGCTCTCCCGTCGAAAACTCGAATTCGAATTTTCGACCCCGTCACAATACTTTCCTTATACATTATTTATATAAGGAAAGTATAATAAGTGAACGTGTTCATACCATGCTTTAAATAAACATGGTATTAATGACAATCAGATTGCTGAAATTTTTATTGATTAAAAAATAATCAAAATCTGAAAAGCACTTTGATTTATAAAGGCAGAAGAATAATCAAACCGGTGACTGGTAATTCATTGGTGTTTGGCGATTAAAGATGTAGTTTTTAACACAATAATAATATTCTTTCAAACGATATTTTAGGGCACGTTTAGTTTGATCAACATATGAACGAGGAATTTGATGAATACCACAGATAAATTCCCCTGAACTTATCAATTGGTATCCTTAAGGGGAGAAACACTTATTTTATTGAGAGAATGCCACTCTGAAGTTAATATTATTGAGATTCAGGCTAATGTTATAACTAATTTTTGGATAAAATGGAAGGCAATCAAAAAAGATCAATCATGCATAAAGCATTGATTATGAAACACTTTCCAACTTCAATGCAATTTTATTTAAACATCTCTAAAATGCGATACATTCCTCGGTAATATTTTTAAAATTATCACAATACTACATTAATTTATTATATTTGAACACTTAAAACTTTATCGAGAAAAATGAACTTCATTCAAATAAAGGCATTAAAATATAAATTGTCTGGTTTAAACATCTCTAAAATGCGATACATTCCTTGGTAATATTTTTATAATTATCATAATACTATAATAATTTATTACATTTGAAAACTTCATCGAAAACAAATGAGCTTTATTCAAATGACGTCATCGAAATATAACACGCATGGCTCTCTCTATAAAAGCAGAATTTCATTCATTAACTTTTTTCCATTCATTTCATTCATCACAATACTCTAATAATTCATTTTATTTAAAAACTTAAGACCATGGAGGTACAAGTAATTTAACTCTGTGCTTTATCGGAAAACTCGTTTGCTTCTCTTTGTAAAATCAATGAATATTTCATTCATATCAGCTATATTGCAGACTCCATGAGCTAAATAATTTTGCGTTAAAGAGATACAGCAAATCTTATTCAACTCATTCTACATCTTTTAAAATTTACATTCTCCGTAAGTGAAAATTTGGCTTCGTTGTCGAAATAATCAAAGTTGGATGATCATTTAAACTGATATATATTGTAATTGCGTTGTTTCAGTATGTAGATGCACAGAATTTAAGCAAAAATAAAGCGATTTTAGGGTGGATACAACACTAAATATGAATTAAAAAGAACTTTAAAAATTACGATTTTGACACAAGATGGATGCCCTGTTTTATTTTGAAGTGGGTCACGTGATATCTTCATATAATTGTCGAGTGTTCTCTTTATATAATGGTCAGGTGATCTCTTCATATAAAAGGTGTAATTATTATTTTAATTTTTATTTAAAAAACTTCTGAATATATTTTGCTGAATTTTTTTTTATATATTTTATTGAATAATTTGAATATTTTCTAAAATTTTCGAAGCAATTTGTGAATTTTATATCCGCTTAAAAAATGTTTGAAAAATTAGGTCCCATAGGGTTCAATATATTTCATTTTTTCAACCCGTGTTCATTCCGAAACTAATTGGGCGATATTATTAATTTATATTCCCATAAGTCCCACAGACTGTCTGAACAACATACTAAAATTTCCTTTTGATAAAGATATTTTTACGGCAGTTATCGTGCTAACGGACAGACAGGCAGACAAAATGACCAAAGTCATAAACACTTTTCAACTATGTTGTGAAGTGTTAACAATATTGCTAAATGCTTTAATTGGTCTTCCTTGTCTTGCGGTGATTTAGAAAATTCGGAAGAAGCAAAATCAACAAGTGTCAGTAAGAAATCACGATCTAAGGTAGCAAATTTTAAGTAATCCAGATCAGATTTTAATAAATCATAAGTTGAATACTATTTAAAAACACTGTAGCCATATGTTTTGAATGAAATTTTAATTTGGGAAATGACAAGAATTAGGGGTTAAGGTAACTACAAAAGCCTTACGGTAAACAATCTCTTTACGACGCATAAAGTCTTCACGGCATATTGCATATGCCCAAGGAAAAACGACATTTAGAGGCAACCATTGCAATTAAAGGTCCCGGTTGTTTGACCGTCGCGGCGCATTTGTCGCCAAGTCCACCACATTCGCAATGTTGCGAATACCTAAAACGTGTTCATACAAATTTCTTATCTTCGAGGAAAAACAACGTTTACATTACAACATTTTTATTATATGAAGGCCCGGGTTGCCTAACCTTAGCGAAAAATTAAATTAAATATCGCCAACTGATTGGTTTAATAATTTCTCATGTAAAATCATTTTTTTAAACACTTTACAACAAAGTTGAAAAGTGTTTATGACTTTGTTCATTCTGTCTGTCTGTCTGTCTGCCCGTTAGCACGATAACTGTCGTAAAAATGACTTTATCAAAATAAAATTTTAGTATGTTGTTCAGACGGTCTGTGGGACCTATGGGAATATAAATGAATAATATCACACAATTAGTTTTGGATTGAACCCGGGTTGAAAAAATGAAATACATTGAATCCTATGGGACCCAATTTTTCAAACATTTTTTAAGCGGATTTAAAATTCACGAATTGCTTCGAAAGTTTTATGAAATATTAAAATTATCCCATAAAATGTATAAAAATATCAGCAAAATATATTCAGCAGTTTTTTAAATAAAAATTAAAATAATAATTACACCTTGTATATGAAGCGATCACGTGACCATTATATGAAGAGATAACGTGACCCACTTCAAAATAAAATATGGTATCCATCTTGTGTCAAAATCGTGATTTATAAGTTCTTTTTAATTCATATTGAGTGTTGTATCCGTCCTTAAACCGCTTTATTTTTGCTTAAATTCTGTGCATCTACATACTGAAACAACGCAATTACAATATATTTCAGTTTAAATGATCATCCAACTTTGATTATTTCTACAACGAAGCTTAATTTTCACTTATGGAAAATGTAAACAGCAAAGTATGTAGAATGAGTTATATAAGAATTGCTGCATTACTTTAAAGCAAAATTATTTAGCTCATGGAGTCTGCAATATAGCTGATATGAATGAAATATTCATTGATTTTACAGAGAGAAGGACGATTTCTTCGATGAACTTTTAAGCATAGAGTTTAATTACTCGTACCTCCATGGTTTTAAATAAAATAAGTTTTAAGTTAATAAGTTTATAAGTGTTATAATAAGTTTATAAGTGTTAAGTTAATAATTTAGTAAGTTTTACTTTAAGTTTTTAAATAAAATAAATTATTATAGTATTGTGATGAATGAAATGAATGGAAAAATGTTTATGAATGAAATGCTGCTTTTGTAGAAAGAGCTAAGGGTATTATATTTCGATGACGTCATTTGAATAAATTTCATTTGTTTTCGATGACGTTTTCAAATATAATAAATTAATGTAGTATTGTGATACTTTTAAAAATATTACCGAGGAATGTATCGCATTTTAGAGATACTTAAATAAAAGTGCATTGAAGTTGGAAAGTGTTTCATAATCAATGATTTATGCGTGATTGATCTTGTTTATTTTTACAAAAGGGTATAATAAGTCGATCATTGTTCAGTTAGAATTTTGAAAAGTTACGAATAAAATTGAATTGTGAATACGTCACTGTTTTAAGAACCTTATCCTCTGTTTTGTGAATTCATTGAGCCTTTGAGTACTGTTTTGGGCACCTTACAATTATTATGTGACCTTGTACGATAGCGAGGATGTTATTAACAGCATGTTGATTCTGATTACGTATATTGGTGTCTTAAATAAAAGCGTTAGTTGCCCAGAAATTTGGACACATGTTTGGATCCTGAATATACGTCCACGACTTCGAAGAATACGTCGTAACAATATTGATTGAGAAAGGTGATTGGACCGAATATGCCCCAGTATATTAGGAGCGCAAGTGTTGCAGGCAGGCGGCTGTGACGGAATTTTTACTTTCTCATACCATAGAATATAGTGTAGACAAAGTATTGTTTTCACGAAAATTTTCGAATTCGATATTTTCATGCCAATATATGTTTCAGGACCTCCTGAGCACGTTTTGACTATTTTCAGAGTGATGCCCCTCTGTTTGCAGTCGATTTCTTATGTAAACGATAACTGTCACAAATATTAACGAATTTTCCCAAAACTTTATATGCGACTTTGTTATCAAAATTATTGATAGAATTTTTCGAAATTCGAGCGAAAATTTCGAAATTTTAAATTTTTTTTAAAATTTGACATATTTATGCATAAAAAGAGGTTGTTAATGGTTCAATAATCACCACATTTAACAGTTTCAATCAGTGAAGGGAAAAATAGTTGCGATACAATTTTTGTTCTCGTGATATGATTAGCGTCCCTTGTGAAAAGTGGAAAGTTACACCCCCCCCCCCCATACGAAGGGGTACAGTGGTACATTGTAAGGCTTATTTTCAATAAAATGAAGGGTAATATGCTATAATTGCGATCATTTGGAGCAACAATACAGGTTTTTCAATTTTTTTCTTGCAAGATTTGCAACAACGAAAAGGAAACAAACCATACATGTTTCTTAAAAAAAAATTCTGGCATAAGGAAATTGAGTTAAACCACAGTCCAGTTGATTTTACATAGCTCCATAAACCACGTCATATGTCCCCCAGTCATTCAGTTAAATATGTTTGGCAGTATTTTCGCTAAATGTACGAACGCCTTTCATGCAAACAGATCGATAGATTGCTACTTTTTCAGTTTCCTTTCAGAAATGAGATGGGGATCGGGTGCTATGGGCTCTCCTCGTATGTTCCGGAAACTACAAAGATGAAAAATAAAAGCAATACTCCCGGGATTTTTTTTTTACTTTTAAATTTTGTTTATATATGTTTTTCTCTTGTTTATTTGAAAATTCTGTACGATGACATTTCCCAGAAAAATATGGCAAAAATTTATTTTGGCTTTATGTGACAGATGGACTGAGCGGAAAGGGGAAAATAAATCTGATGACTTTTTGACAGCACGTGACCTTCCCTACATGACTTCACTTTTCTCACAGAAAACTAATGATATACATGATCCATGGCTTAATACTTTTGACGTTGGATTGTACATTTACATTTGATGCTTTTCTGGATGACACTGTGTAAAACTATTTCAAAGTTTCAAATTAACTTACATTTCGTACAATTCTAACTTGACAATTAGAAATATTGCTAGCATCACCTAAGCCGTAGGGTCTGCATATTAAAAGACTTATTAAGGATTGGATATGTTTCCACGTCGCCTCCAAACTCTCACACTACAACTGTCATTCGACAAGCAGAACCGAGACTCGTTGCTGAACACTACCCTGTTCCATTCAGTCGTCCAAGAGGCTCGTGCCCGTCACCATTGCAGTATCTCATGTCGGTGTCATGTCGTCAATGGCTGTCTTAGTACAGGACGGTTTAAGTGCAAGCCGCTTTCGGCCAATCGTCGAGAAACTGTTCTCGCTGATATTGGAACATCCAATGTATTTTGCAAATTCTGCAGAATGTCGACAATCGTCGTTTGTGGGGCCGCCACCTCATGTCTTCGAGTGTCAATAGCAACTGTTGACTCATCTGCCCATTCCATCCTTTTTATCCCGTGCTTTAATCACGTAACCTACCTGCATTTTGATCATTTGTATACATCGGCCAGCTACTTTTGTCTCGAAACTTGCATAATTATGCAGCCAAAGTTTCATGGTGCTGCATTTTCTATGGATAGTTTTGATTATAGTAATTACCCGACTGAAAATTATAATTTCAATAAATGTAAGAATAACAATTGCGAAACCTGCCCTTCTGCTTCTAAGACTCAAATTACGAGCTAAAATAGCCATTTGTCTTTCAGCAAGGTTCTTAAGTGCATCTATAAATTACCTTGTAACATTTGTAATTTTTCTTACATAGGACAAACTGGTAATCCAATTCATCTACGTTCATTGTGATCATGTCAAAAAATATATCCTCAATAATAATTTTCTTCCTACTTCTAATAAAATTTAATATAAACGCTTTGCTAAACACGGTTTTGAAGATATTACTATACATATTTTGGATATAAAAACTAATCTAGCTGTCAAGATTTTTTTTCTTTTTGAAAACTTCTTTATTAAATCAAATTGTACTATTTTTCCATATGGATTAAATCAATTATATTTAAATGGTAATATTGTAAAAAATAACTTTGTAGATAATAAATACTCTATTTTTAATCACCTTTTTTCTAATCCCATTTGAAAAATAGATACTCTGTTAGTCTTTTGTGTATAAAATGTGGTAAAGGAAGTTCAAAATTTCATGATTATAAAGCTGAGATTAAATTTTTACATCATAAATTTAATAGCACTTATCAATGGAAAATAATAAAATCACGGGTATTTGCGGTTAAGAAAAAAACATTTAAATAACGTTTATGCCATTTTCTTACAATTAAATCTAACAAATAAAGATTTTAATCATATTTTTTATGATTTGCTCATTACAAGAAGAAAGTATTTAAAATTAAATCTTAATCAATTTCAAAATAACAATATGTCTTCTAATTCTTATTGTGTAATTTCTTTTAAACATCCTATTTATAATACTATAATTTTTTGGGATTAATTTAATAAGTTTAATCATTTATTGCCTACTAAGGATTTGAATATTTCTAAGACTTTTAAATACAATAAGCCTATTGGAAGAGCTATTTTTAATTACAAAAAGATTTCTCAATATCTCTCTAAAGATATAGATTCCATGTCTAATTTAGATAATGATTGTCATTGCAAAGATGACAATTATGCTAATTATATTAATCCGCATTTGGGTCATATAGTTACAGGAGACTTAGGCATAGTTAAAGACGATTCTTTAAGAACTGTTATGTCCTTTGGTACGAAATTCAGGTTACAATCTTGTAACATTTTGAATTTAAACCACTCTTCTAATGTATTAAAGTCAATAAATCTTGATCTTGATAAATACATTTATAAGTTAGCTTTTAAATATGCTCTGCTATTAGAGGCATTTACCATGCGAAAATTTACTTTATTAAAATTTATTAAACATACTATTACTAGTATTAAATTTTCTAGATCTATATATGCTATTGATAATATAAAAATCTCCATTATTGATTTACAAAAATCTTTTGTTATTACTTATGTTGATAATATAGCATAATTATTAGAGGCTTTATCTGTAAAAAATTCTACATAAAATTCCTGTCAGCTTATTTAAACATGATTCACACTCGATAATTAGTATCAAACAGAAAATTATCAATATGTATAGTGATTTAAAAATTAATTATAAATTTTTGAAATTTCCATATATTGTGCTTATTCCTAAATTTCATAAAAATCCCCTCAAATTTAAAACTGTCACTAGTGGTCATAATTCTTATTCAATATTCTACTAGCAAATTAATACTTAATATTTTAAATGTACAAAATGATAGTTTGCGTTACTCTAGTAATAAATATTTTATTCTAAATAATAGTAAAGAATTAAAGAATAAATTAACATCTCTTGGTAAATTTATAGGATTTCAAACTTTTGAATTTAAAGATCTTTTTAATAATATTAATATTACTGATCTTTCTGATGTAATTCTAGCACTTTATAATACTTTTATGATATCATTCTAATCTTATTAAATTTAAAAATTTTCCTAAACTTCTCCACTTTGTACTATTCAATAATTATATTTTTCAAGGTAATAAATTATACTTACAAGTCTCTGGAGTTCCACAAGGTGGCTGTAGTAGCAGTATGTTCGCTAATTTATACCTTTATCATTATGAAAATACTTTTACTTCAACTGATTATAAAATTTACAGATATGTTGAGAGAGAGAGAGAGAGAGAGAGAGAGAGAGGGGAGAGAGAGAGAGAGAGAGAGAGAGAGAGAGAGAGAGAGATGGTCTGATTTATTTAGTATTTACTAAGAACTATGCCATAGATATAGATTTCTATCCGGATAATTTGGAATCAATTCCTAACGAAGCCTCTATTAGTAAAACTGTTAAATTTTTAGATTTAAATCTAATTATTGAACCAACTAATATGATAGTTATTAATTTATATGATAAAAAGGACTATTTTCATTTTAATATTATTAAAATATTACCATTTAATTCCTGTAACTCTATTCAATTGTTTAGAAATATTATACTTAATCAATTTTTCAGAATTTATAGATTATCAGATAAAAAATTTCATGCTTTGCACATTAATAACCTAAAAAATACCAGTATATTATATAAATATCCAGTATATTTAGTAAATGGTATAGTTAATAAGTTTAAATTAGCTGAATATTCTTAAATTTCCTCCATAGTATTTTATATTAGCTAATTGTCAACATTCTCTTGTATTAGCATTACAATGTATTTACATCCTCTAATACATTTGCCTCCTTACTTTCATTATTTTTCTAGCCACTTTATTGTGTAGCTTTTACATGTGAATTTATCTCATTTTATACTCATTTGCGATACTGGTATTTATAACTCCCGATTGGCAACAATTGATCTCCACTTTTATCTCCTGCGATTGGCAGCAGTAGTCTCGTTATTTATGGCGTGTTTCTAGTTAAGATAGGACATGTGCAGTATTTTCTGAGGTACAATATTTTTATATTTCTATTTTATTTTTCAATATTTTAGTTTGTAGGCCAAGTAGAATGACTCTATATACATTATCTATCTCCTTCTTCAGAAACAAGCTTTTGTGTTCCTTTTGAATAGATACGTGGACCTAAAGACGAATCTGTTCAAAATGAATTTCTGTTTAAGTCTAGTGCTTTTCCACGTGTTTGGCATAATGCTCGGTTTTTTCTATTTTTCAATATTCAAAATCTCTCCATTGATATAGATTGATTACATTTAGCTTGATGACTGGATATATGCATTTTATTCTGCTCTTGATGGATGAAACTCTATCATCCTTTTACGTAGTTATTTTATATTTTAAGTTATATTTATATGAGTTACAACGTATCTCTGATCTATCATTGTAATTTCATGTAACATTTTTATTATATATATATATATATATATATGTATATATATATATATATATAATAAAAAATATATATATAACAGACATATTGGAAACAATGCCGATATCGTCCAAAAACTGATCAATAATTTACATAAATATACATTGGTCATCTCCAGAAATTGACTGGAGATATTTGTTTTGAGATTGAGCTTGATAACAGCTCAAATCAAATAGTTATTTTCCAATTATTCATTTTGAGCGATTATAACTTTTTACTTAATCCTATCGCCATTGTTTCCAGTATATCTGTTTCTTTGATATTTTCCATATTTATTTGTTGCTGCATTACGCACTGTACATTGGCAGTGCCGTCAACTTTTTGTTAATAATTTGTTTTCATATTTAATATATATATATATATATATTAAATATATATATATATATATATATATATATATATATATATATATATATATATATATATATATATATATATATATATAATATATATATATATATATATATATAATATATATATATATATATATATATATATATATATATATATATATATATATATAATATATATATATATATATATATATATATATAAATATATATATATATATATATATATATATATATATATATATATATATATATATATATATATATATATATATATATATATATATAATATATATATATAATATATATATATATATATATATAT
>OX578135.1:91290625-91328125 GCA_951213105.1 Amaurobius ferox
AAATATAAACTAACTACCACACGATAAGTATTCAAATATATGAAGCACACACACACACACATACATGTATATATATATATATATATATATATATACAGGGTGTCCCACAAAGTTTGTAACGAGCTTTAACTCTTTACCTGTTGAAGATAAGTGGGCAATGTAAATTGCAAAAATGTTGAAAGTAAGGTAGGAAATAAGACTACGTTAATGAAATAGTCCTCCCATTCATTTTCAAAAAGTTACACTTTTTAAATTATTATGCGGGCCCCTTAGACAAATTTGGTGAATCAGAAATTTTTCATGTTTAATGCAACAAGATCATTAAAGAAAACCGCATATCTGTAACTTTAAAATTGAGCGAGTTATATTTAATTGAATATTGTGAATGGGGACCCTATATCAAATTAGAAATGTAAATTTGTGACATATCACAAAAAAGATAAAATTGGATGATAATGCATAGGAGACATTTTTGCAAATTCCGCGTAGGCTCACAAAGCAATCACAGATTCTTAAATACCTTTCAATGACTAAGTACTTTTTCAATAATTAAGTCTTTTAAGTACATTTTTTTTTCGATGTAAACAATTTCAATCGTCAATTTGTGCATGATCCCTATTTTCACTGATGAAACAGTCTTTCACCTGGTACGGAAAAGTTGCATAAGTCAGATTTTTTCCTTTATCATAATTCAGTTGATTTTAAAGATACAGATATGCGGTTTTTTAATGATCTTGTTGCATTAAAAATAAACATTTTCTGATTGACCAAATATGTCTATGGGGGTCGTATAAAAATTTAAAAAGTGTAACTTTTTGAAAATTAATGACAGGATTATTTTATTAACGCAGTCTTATTTCCTACCTTACTTTCAACATTTTTGCAATTTGCATTGCCCACTTATCTCCAACAGGTAAAGAATTAAAGCGCCTTTCAATCTTTTTGGGACACCCTATATATATATATATATATATATATATATATATATATATATATATATATATATATATATATATATATATATATATATATATATATATATATATATATATATATTATATATATATATATATATATATATATATATTATATATATATATATATATATATATATATATAATGTGTGTATGTATGTATGTGTGTGTGTGTGTGTATGTATGTATATGTATATGCATATATGTATACGCATATATGTATATTTGTATATGTATATATATATATATTTATATATATACATATATATATAAAGATATATATATTTATATATATAAATATATATATATATGTATATATATATATGAATATATATATATATATATATATATATATATATATGAATATATATATATATATATGTATAATAATAGAAGTTTGAAAATCCAATGAACGAAAAGTAAGAAGATGTAACACGATAAACCTAACTTTTTAAAACACCCACAGAATAAAATATAATACAGCAAATCATCAATCAAATGGATAAAAAATACAAAACACAAGCTATCAAGTTACGGAAAATCAACCAAATTAAAAGGTATGGAAACAAAAAAAGAAAAACTTAAACTAAATTCAACTATCTAACTGGCTTACAAAACAAAAGAAAAATCAACTAATCTTCAATCAAATGGAAAAAAATAAATAAAATAAATATCGAATCAACAAATCAATGAAAAATATATAATACAACGGTATGGAATCGAAATAAGTATTACAAACGAAATCAAGCACGAACGCGATACACGTGGACGAGGCTCTAAGCCTAAATCATGAATTGTTAACCTCTACAAAGATCCAATCATGTCCAAGTTTTTTGTAGAATCAAACACAAAAATGTATGTTTCTGAAGAAATAGATAGATTAAATCTATAAACTATTTCTACTTGGACGACATACATAAAGAAGGAATAAAAAAGAAAAAATGAATACCTGGAAAAAGCACAGCGTATGTACAATCGATTCAATACAGGGAACACTGATAGAAGAGACCAGTGTTGCCATTTTTTTTATTTATGTATATGTATATATATATATATGTATATATATATATATTTATATATATATATATGTATATATATATGTATATATATATGTATATATATATATTTATATATATGTATATATATATATATTTATATATATTTATATATATAAATATATATATATATATTTATATATATTTATATATATAAATATACATATATTTATATATATATAAATATATATAAATATATATATATATATATATATATATATATATATATATATATATATATATATATATATATATATATATATATATATATATATATATTTAAATATTCGTAATTGTGTCTGAAACATTCTACAGAAGTCCAGTATTTCAAACATTCCAAATCAAATAATTCTTTAGGCAATCTGAAAGCATCACGTGTCATGTTATGCTTATGACTGTTCTTGCATCGTTCTGTAAGATTGTCTGTCTCTTTTTAAGAAACAAGTCTGTAAAAACTAAATATAACAGAGTATATACACGGGGGATTCTCGTTTATCGATTTCGTTTGATAGATAGTCCGCAGTCTTCGCGTCTTTCTCAAAGAACCAGATAGAAGGGAGGCTACCCGTTCTCTATTGATGTTTCCGGAACTAGAAAAATGAGGGGGGAAAAATTCTAGTGTCTGGGGATAACCTTCGAACTTTTCTTTATACATTTTTCTCCTTATCTTATTTATGTGTGAATCCGTACCCAGGGATTTCCCAGTAAAAGGAGGAAAAAGGGGAAAATTCGGTTTGTGTAGAGGTTAGATTGAGTAAAAGAAAGAACCGAAAAAGTGCACTAGAGTAGTTTGTAATATTTTTTTAGTTTAGTTTTTGTTGTTTTTTATGATTTGAATTGAAAATTTCTGAAAACAGTAAAATTGACAAATGTTTTATTGTTTTATTTTCCGCGCAATGCGTAGTAATGTATAGGGAAATTATTTGAATGAGGTTTCGCGAAAAGAGCACTGTAGAATACAAATAAACTATTTTTAGAGTAGAGTCTACATATGTGTGAATATCTATCTCTAGAATGTGTGTTCAATAGGAGTCCGACAGAATTTTATACAATTTGATAAGTCATTTGTGCGTTTACGCGTTACCTTTGGGCTCTTGCATGATTTGGGGGAATGCACAACTGTCATTTTATTTATGCCTTCAAAACTTGTCAAAATCTGAAATAAGACTAAATATACACTCTATAGCAAAAAATAGACGCACTAGGAAGGAGTAGTTTGATTGTGATAAAAATTGGTGGATGTGACGAGCATACCTAGAAAAAGGAACGATTAAAATTTCAGAACAATTTAATGATTTAGAGTTTGGCCGTATACAAAGGGAGGAAGTCAATAAGGCGTTTCTCTACCTCTGGCCTGGATGCAAGATGTCACCCGGCGTGGCATAGACTGATAAAGTTCACGGATGATGTCCTGCGGAATGTCTTGCCAAATTGTCTCCAACTGTCGGGCTAAATCGTCAACATTCCGGGATGGTTGCAATCGCCTTCCCATAACGTCCCAAATGTGTTCTATGGAGAGAGATCAGGAGACCTAGCTGGCCAAGGAAGTGTTGGGCAAGCTTGAAGATAATTCTTAACAGCACGTGCCGTGTGCGGTCGGACATTATCTTGTTGAAAAGTAATTCCGGGGTGTCGCAAAATGAACGGTAACATAACTGGTCGCAGAATGTTGCCTACGTACCGCTGTGCTGACAGTGTGCCAGAAATGACTACCAAAGGGATCCGGCTATCAAAAGCGATGACCCCCCCCAGACCATAACACCCTGTTGTGGGCATGTGTGGCGTGCGATAGTAAGGGAAGGATGCCCCACGCTGCCCTGAACGTCTTCAAACACGTCTGCGGTTGTCGTCAGGACGCAGTTGGAAACGGGACTCGTCACTAAAGACAATACGTCCCCTGTCGGAGCAGTTCCAAGTTGATTGAGCCCGGCACCACTGTAATCGGACTTGACGGTGTACAGGCTTGAGAGGTAAGTGGCGTAACGGTCGGCGCGAGCGTAAATTAAGCTCTCTCAGTCGTCTGCAGAGGGTCATGTTGGACACATGTGCGCGGGTCACACGTTGGATAGTTGACAACGACGATTCTGGTGCTGTGACAGCTGCACTGACAATCGCTCTGTCTTCCCATTCTGTTGTGGCCCTAGGTAGACCGCTGCCATCCTGACGCTGACATCTGCCGTTGTTGACCCACTCTTTCCAGCATCGTCTAATCGCCGTATCGCTTCGATCCACATGTCGAGCGACTCTTCGATTCGTCCAACCAGCCTCCTTCAATCCAATAGCACGACCTCTTTCAAACTCTGACATATGCGCGTAATGAGCACTAATCTTTCGGCGAGGCATTGTTACAGTCGACGTAAGATATCCGCAGTCGAAATGCAACAGAAATTTTGACCACAGATTCAGAATCACTCCTTATATACACCTGCTGAATGCGCAGTTCCGATGCTCTGGAGCTCCCACTATTTATTCATTGGATACCAAATTTTATTCATTTGCATGTTCGCTGTTTGCATTCGCATTTCAGAAACATGCATTTTGTGTTCATTTTGATTAAATACCTGGACTTGAAGAAGAGTTTAATCCAAATGAACAATTCAATTAGGCCTAGTGCTTATTCACGTGTATAGCCTTAAACATAGGATTTATTTGATTTTCTCTTATCGAATCCACTCTATTGATATTTGTTGATTATTTTTGGCTTGATGACTAGAACTTTGCATGTTATTTTCCATATGGTTGATGATTCTCTATATAATAATTCTTTTTATTATGTGGACATCATTTAAAGTTAGAGTTTTTTGAGTTACAACTTCTCTCTATTCTATCATTGGATTTTCAAATTATTTTTATTATATATATATATATATATATATATATATATATATATATATATATATATATATAATGTGTGTGTGTATGTGTGTGTATGCAAGCAAAGCTAAATATTGGACTATTTTTTAACTATCTTACAACAATAGTTAGTCATATCACCATTGGTTTATAGAAAATGTCACCCAACTAAAGGGACTTGTAGATGTTTAGAAACCGAGCACATTCTATGATGAACTGTCCTGATACCTTATAAGATTGAAAAACTAAATTCAAATGTCTAATAAACTTTAATGTCAAATAAACTTTAAAAGTTTAGATTAGCTGGATTTTCATGAATTCTTTTCATAGTATCTTATATTAACCAGATATCACCATTCCCTTATATTAATAATACTTTTATTTTTACATCCTCTTAAACATAAGCCTTATAAGCCCTACTTTTTTGTAGCTCTTATTGTATATTATTACTTTTTCATACCTTTTCGCATTACTGTTATTTATTTCTTACGAATGGCAACAGTCGATCATTTCTTTTTCGTTTGTGAATGGCAATACTGGTCTCTTCATTCTAGGTTCCAGGGTTCGACTGGTTCGGGTATATGTAGTGTGCATGTGTATGCATATGTTGTATGTGTTCGGGCATATCAGAGTATCTCCCTAAGCTTTTTCTACAAGTTTACCAAATTTCATATTTTTATATGCAATAGTTTTTGCAGTACGAAGCAAAGCATATCGGGAAACGAGAAATTTGTCAAACAGCGGTGGCGGCAGCGGCAGCTTTTTTTTTTTTTTTAATATAGAGAGATATATATAACAGCGTTTGAAGTTAAATAAAAGGTTGTAATAGAAGTGTCATGCAAAAATTCTACTATGTACTAAGTGGGTGGTACATGTCTACAAAATTTCGAGATCCTGCTATTGTTAATCTATCCTGGACGCGAACTCGCAGCTCCGATATTCTTCTTTGAATTTGACATTAATTATCGCTTAAACTAAAGTCTAAATAAGAAAAACAGTTCCTGCCAATGGATTTCATTAACATTGTACCAAATGTACCAAATTTCATACTTTTGAATGCTATAACTTTTGCGGTACTAGACAAAAAAAAAAAAAACGAGGAACGTCAGGTGCGTCAGGCAGCGGTGGGGTCAGCTAGAGAAATAATATCAAAACTAATGACTAAATTAATGATATTAATGAATTCTGGAATAAATTAAGGAAAATGAATATATTACTTAAATTAATGAATAATGGAATAAATTAAGGAAAATATATTACTTAAATTAATGAATTATGGAATAAATTAATTAAGGAAAATAAATATAAGGCTAGGGAAATTCATGTGCTTCTCGCATGAAATATTTTAAATTTTAATGAGTAACAGTAGTACAATGCATTCCTTTGTGCAATGTTTTATCAATTTTGAGCTCAACGGAAGTGAACAGAAAATTTTTTGAGCCGTTGAATTTACTTGAGTCTTGTATCTTAATTATTAAAATATTTTAATATATGGACTGTATTGTTTATTGCGGATGTTATCAATATCAATTGCGCGACATATCATTTAATTGGATACTTCCAAACAATATTACGTGTTGTCATCCCGAAAAACGCCAAATGTATAATTCTACGTTAAAAATATTGTTCTGTAGATCTTATACATCATTTTTTCAATATGAACGAAGTAAATTCATTGCATTATATAGGAAAGTCATATACTGCTAACCAGGGGCGGCAAATAGGGGTCGCGGTCGCGCCCCCAAAATTTTCCTCGTCGACTATCGGCTTCTTCCGTTTTTTATCGACTGTCTATTGGTCAATTTTCTCACGTTATGAAGCTTCAAAGGAGCCGACCTTCACAGTGAAGTTCCCACTTCCGGCTGGAACGAATCCTTTTCAACTTGGAAAGATTGGGGTGATGTTATCCTTTTCACTTGAAAATTTCAACTGTCCGATTAAATTTATGTGTAGTTAGCACATGCTCATCCATTCCTTCTGCTAGAAATGCATTTCAGCAGCTCAGTGCATTATATTATTTCATAGAATCATCCTATGAAAGACATGCTATTTTCGAAAAGAGTCGCTCATCAACAAATACTTTTTCTGGAGGCTCTTCATCTCTAAAATCACTAAGTGATACGAGATGGTCTTCGAGAGTTAAAGCTATAAAAGCACTACTTGATAATTTTGAAGTGGTGATTTTAACACTGGAAGAATTATGTGAAAACGATTCTCTCAATGGTGGAAGAGCCGAAGCCCTTTTAACATGCATGGCATCGTTCGAATGTTTGTTCGCTTAGTTTGTATTTAACAGTGTTTTTGATCAATGCAACTCTCTCAAAGCATCTTCAGTCATCTGATCTTAATTTTCAGATTGTGAAAGCTTTGACTACTATTGAAACTGTTAGTTCTTTTCGTACTGATGCATATTTCAATTAAGTGTGGAGTTTTGTGACAGTACTTTGGAAAAAAATTCTTGTTCTGGACCAAAACTGAAGAGGTTTACACAAATTCCAAGCGAATTCGGAGGCGGTGAAAAAATCCCCATGATGATGTTAAATCATATCACAGAATCAATATTCAATATATGAAATTATTTAGATTCAGTATCTAATGAAATTGAGACACGATTTAATGAGAACAATATATCTGTTTTGCTTGCCCTTAGTTCAGTATTATTCGAATCAGATGTCGAAAAAGAAAAAGAAAATGTTTCAACCATATGTAAAGTATATGACTTCCAGAAAGAGGAATTGCTGTGTGAATTGCGACTGTTTTACTCAATGATGGAAAATAAAAACATTGACCATCCCAATTATAAAAGTAGCCTGGGTTATTTTAAAGAGCGGAATTTGGAAAATGTGTTTCCTGTTATAACATTATCATTAAATTGTTTTTGACTGTGCCAATCAGCTCAACCAGTTGTGAAAGGTCTCTTTAGTGTCTTAGGAGGTTGAAAAATTATTTTCGCAGTACAATGGGACAAGAAAGACTTTCATCTTTAGTTGTTCAGCTATAGAACAAGATATACCACTGGATTATGATGATATTGTAACAAAATTTTCTCTTCTTCCAGACTCTAAGAACCGGCGTTTAAAACTTCAATAAAAAGTAAATAAATATAGATATATGTATTTATTATGTTAACACAATTATGTACAAAAATTATGTTAACAACAATTATTTTTCTCAACATCAATTCAATTTTGTGACACCCCCCCCCCCCGTTAACACACATTTTATTTATTCCATATTGTGGATTTTCATACATACAAATCTCGCACCCCCAAATGGAATGCTGAAATGCCGCCCCTGCTGCTAACATTAGATTATTTTCTTCAAAATGAAAGTTTCAATATATGAATTATTCAAAATATTTTATTAGCGAAATAGTTATTTTACATAAGTCAATTCTATTATATGCCCAATATTCTACATATCAATTACAAGATTTTGGTAAATAGAATTTTTAAGTATGTTAATTATATAACCTTAAAATATAGTATTACTCATATAGGTTGACAAATTGAATCTGAAATAAAAACCTCTTATGATAAGTTCAATATAACGTTGAGAATAAATTTTAAGTAAATAAACAGTAATAAGTGAAACATACTTTAGGTTGAAAAAACGATAAAAATCGGCGGTAGCTCAAGTCTGATGGAGCCATAACAGTTTTGCTTGAATAACGTCTTGTAAAATAAAATATTTAAATATCGAAAGTATAGCAAATATATTTCGAAAACCATGCATGCCCGATCCAAAACTCTAACATATATACTTTTAGAGCGTTCAAGAGAAATTAAAGGAGATGCAAATCACTTCCAAAGCAGCTTAAAGGAACAGCAGCTCAAGGAACCTGCTTTCAAAAGAGCTGCAAATCACTTCCAAAGCAGATTATAGGAGCAGCAGCTCAAAGGACCTGTTTTAAAAAGAGCTGCAAATTACTTCCAAACCAAGTTAAAGGAGAGAACATCAGCTCAAGGAGGCTGCTTTCAGAAGAACTACAAAATACTTACAAATCAGCTTAAAGGAGCAGCAGCTCAAAGAATCTGCTTTCAAAAGAGCAGCTAATTACTTCCAAAACAACTTAAGGAGCAGCAGCTCAAGGGATATACTTTTAAAAGTACTGCAAATTATTTTCAAAGCAGCTTAAAGAAGAAGAAGCTCAAAAGAGCTGCAAATTACTTCCAAAGCAGCTCATAAGAGCAGCAGCTCAAGGGACCTGCTTTTAAAAGAACTACAAATTACTTCCAAAGCCGCTCAAAGAACCTGCTTTAAAAAGAGCTGCAAACTACTTCCAAAGCAGCATAAAGGAGCAGCAGATCAAGGGACCTGCTTTCAAAAGAGCTGCAAATTACTTCCAAAGCAACTTAAAGGAGCAACAGCTTAAAGGCACAGTAACTCAAAGAACCTGCTTTTCAAAGAGCTGCAAATTACTTCCAAAGAAGCTTAAAGGAGCAGCAGCTCAAGGGACCTGCTTTCAAAAGAGCTGCAAATTACTTCTTAAATAGCTTAAAGTAACAATAGATCAAGCAAACTCTTTTTAAAAAAGCTGCAAATTACTTACAAAACAGCTCATTGTAACATTAACTCAAGGGACCTGCTTTTAGCGGAGCTGCAAATTACTTCCAAAGCAGCAGCTCAAAAGAGCTACAGATTACTTCCAAATCAGCTTAAAGGAGCAGCAGCTCAAGGGATCTGCTTTAAAAGGAGCTACAAACTACTTCCAAAGCAACTTAAAGGAGCAGAAGCTCAATGGTCCTGCTGTCAAAAGAGCTGAAAATTACTTCCAAAGCAGCTTAAGGAGCAGCAGCTCAAGGGACCTGCTTTTAAAAGAGCTGCAAATTACTCCCAAAGCAACTTAAAGCAGCAGAAGCTCAAAAGAGCTGCAAATTACTTACAAAGCAGCTCTTAAGAGCAGCAGCTCAAGAGACCTGCTTTTAAAAGAGCTTCAAATTACTAAATTACTTCCAAAGCAGTTTAAAGGAGCAGCATCTCAAAAGAGCTGGCTGCAAATTACTTACAAAGCAGCTCATAAGAGCAACAGCTCATAAGAGCAACAGCTTATAGAGCAGCAGCTCATAACAGCAGCAGCTCAAGGGACCTGCTTTTAAAAGAGCTGCAAATTACTTCCAAAGCAGCTTAAAGGAGCAGCAGCTCGAGGAACCTGCTTTCAAGAAAACTGCAAATTATTTCCAAAGCAGCTTAAAGGAGTAGCAGCTCAAGGAATCTGCTTTCAAAAGAGCTGCATACTTCCAAAACAGCTCATTGGAACATCAACTCAAGGGACCTGCTTTTAAAAGTGTTGCAAATTACTTCTAAAGCAGCTTAAAGGAGCAGTAGCTCAAGGGACCTGCTTTCAAAAGAGCTGCAAATTTCTTCCAAAGCAGCTTAATGAAGCAGCAGCTCAAAGGACCTGCTTTCAAAAAGCTGCAAATTACTTCTTTTACTATTTGCAGCTAGTATTTTTAGTTTGCGGAATGTAAGCACTGAAATCTGTAATATAGAAATATTTTCAATCTACTTCAACTTTACAAGACGATTGTTCGAAAACTATAAGAGATTTGTAAAAAATAAATTATTGATCTAAAAATTGGATTTCCTAATGAACATCTTTGTTATTTGCTCTTTCTAGCTATCTTTTATAGTTTAGTAGATATTTCGAGTGAAAGTAAGGAAAGTGAAGCAAAGACTCATCCGAACAATTTTCTTTTTCCTAAAAATTAGCTGGAGAGTTACTCAACTCGACTTTCTCATACCCGAATCCATTTTGTGATTTTTTTTTCAAATTTTACAGCCGTACCAGGTAACATGCTATAATTGTGATCATTTGGAACAAAGGTTTTTCTAGTTACGGTTAGACCAACAGATAAATGCTACCGATACATCATTACAATGCTATAAAGCACAATTAATTTCATTGATTTAATGTCATGTGTATCAATTTCGCGATATTTTTTATCGATTTGGGGATATTTTTGTCAATTTGGCAACATTTAAAAAAAAACCCCAAGTTGGCGATATCCTGCCAAAATTTTCGCCAAATGTTATAGACGGACGAATGGAGAGATGTGTTGTTAAGATATTAAATTAATAATTCTCACAAAGCAACTTTGATTATCAAGGAAATTGGACTTAATTTTGAAAAATATTAAATTTTCATCAATTGTGCGCCATTTTTATCAAGTTGGGGTCATTTTATCAATTTGTAGACATTTTCGTTTATTTGGCAATATTTTGTTCCATTTGGCGAGAATAAAAAAAATTACCAAATTTGTGACCAACTGGGACCGTTGGATTGACAGGCAAACGCTACCGAAACATTATTATAGTACTAACTCCTAACAAAACACATTTAATTTAAGTGATTTAGCGTCATTATCAATTTGGTGACATTTTTAGCGATTTGGCGACATATTTTATAGATTTGCCGACATTTTTATCGATTTGGAGACATTTTCATCAATTTTGCAACATTTCAAAAAAGTCGCCAAGTTGGCGATATTCCGCCACATTTGTAGTCCAACGTTACGTGGAGAAATGGTTTCTTAAAGTAAATTTTAAGTAGCTTGTGATATTTTTTTTTTCAAATTTTTTTCTTTTTTCTTTTCTTTGGAAAGAAAAGATTTGAAAAATCTGTATTGTTTATCCCAATGATCAGAATTTCAAAATTATAACAGGTTACCCTCAACTTTAAAAAGCTTGAAAAAATCTTTTAATTGATACCATATATGACAATGTATCCCCCGGGGGGAGGGGGGTGACGTCACGAACACAAAATTTGTATCACGACTTTCTTTCACAATGATTGAAACTATTAAATCTTGTGATAACTCAGCCATAAATAAACTCTTTTATGCATGATTATGTCAAATTTTGCCCTATGCTGCTATGTTAAAAAAATATAAAATTTCGAATAAACTTCAAACTTTTCACTCGAACTTAAATAAATTCTATCTACTTCTAGAGTTTTTGATAACGAAGCGGGATATAAAGTTTCGTGAAAACCCGTTGATATTTGCGCCAGCTACCGTGTGCACAAAAAAAAAGACCACAGACATACAGACAAACAAGTGGACATCACTCCAAAAATACTCAAAACGTGTTCAGGAGGTCCTAAAACATATATAGGCATCAAAATCTCAAATTCGAAAATTTTCGTGAAAACAGTACTTTATACTATACTGCATATTATTATGAGAAAGTAAAAATATAGTTAAAATAATTAAAATATTGAGATTGTTTTTGTTTATTTATGAATGGTATTTTATTTCCAACAAAACAAGTATAATTGTTCGTATTTTTACTTTCCCTGCAATACATGGTAATGTATAGGGAAAGTATTGGAATCATGCCGAAAATCACAACTCGACTTTTCGACGGATTTACACGTTTCGAGACCTCTAGAATACGAAAAAACTATTTTTAGCGTGACGTCTGTGTGTGTGTCTGTGTGTCTGTGTGTCTGTCTGTGTGTCTGTCTGTCTGTGCAGATTTTGTATCCACTCTAACTAAAAAACTAATGGACCGAATTTCACAAAATTTCGTTGGTAAGTCACTTATGGCCGGGGCTGGTGCTGATTAGTTTTGGGTACGATTCGGAATTAAAGAACCCGCCTTTTTTGTGAAATGGCCCGCAAAAGCTTGTATCCACTGTAGCTGAAACACTAATGGAGCGAATTTCACAAAATTCGGCAGATGAGTCACGTATAGGTCACCCTGGTGATGATTAGATTTTGGTACGATTCAGAAAAAAATAACCTGCCTTTTTTTGCAGAATGGCCCGCAAAAATTATCAAAATCTAAACCAAAAAGCTACGTATGCTCAAATATATCCATTAAATGCTTGTTTAATGCGTAATTTTTAACGAAAAAAAGAATAAGACCAACCCCATTACATTAGGACTAGCCGTTCTCGAGATATATTAGTTTTTTTCGTATTTTTCCACGTCACCTTTGAAAATAAGTCCAGTTATCAAATGAGAACGAAAATTGAATTAAAAGTGAATTAAATTTAATTGAAATAAATAGAACGTGGATATAAGTTTGCACGGAAAGTCATATGCTGCCCACATCAGATTTTTACTTTCCCTGCAATACATGGTAATGTATAGGGAAAGTATTGGAATCATGCCGAAAATCACAACTCGAGTTTTCGACGGATCTACACGTTTCGAGACCTCTAGAATACGAAAAAACCATTTTTAATGTGACGGCTGTGTGTGTGTGTGTCTGCCTGTCTGTCTGTCTGTCTGTCTGTGCAATGTATGTATCCAATCTAACTCAAAAACTAATGGACCGAATTTCATAAAATTTGGTAGGTAAGTCACTTGGGTATGACCGTGATGCCGATTAGTTTTTGGTACGATTCGTAAAAACAGAACCCGCCTTTTTTTGCGAAATGGCCCGTAAAAATGTCCTGTATCCACTCTAACTAAAATACTAATTGACCAAATTACACAAAATTTGGTAGATAAGTTACTTGTACAATACTCTGGTGCTGATTAGATTTTGGTATTAATCGGAAAAGAACAACCTGCCTTTTTTTACGAAATGGCTCGCAAAAATGTCATGTATCCACTCTAACTAAAGTTGACAAAATTTCACAAAATTTGATAGATAAGTTACTTGGGGGATACTCTGGTGCTGATTAGATTTTGGTATTATTCGGAGAAGAACAACTTGCCTTTTTTTACGAAATGGCCCTCAGAAATCGCAAAATCTAAAAAAAGCTACGCATGTTCAAATATATCAATTAAATGCTTGTTTTATACGTAATTTTTGATGAGGAAAATAATAAGAACAATTCTCTTACTCTAGGCCTAACCATTCTCGAGATATTTGAGATTTTTCGCATTTAGTTATGCCACTTTTAGAAAAATGTCTAATTACCAAATAAAAACAGAAATTGAATTAAAAAGCACAAATTTAGTTTCATTTTGTGCAATTAAACTCAATTTAATGAATTATTAAAGAAAAAAAAATATGAATTTGAGTCTGCAGGGAAAGTCATGTGCTGCCCACATCAGATTTTTACTTTTCCTGCGATACATGGTAATGTATAGGGAAAGTATTGGAATCATGCCGAAAACCGAAACTCGAGTTTTCGACTGATCTACACGTTTCGAGACCTCTAGAATACGAAAAAACCATTTTTAGCGTGACGTCTGTGTGTGTGTCTGTGTGTCTGTCTGTGTGTCTGTCTGTCTGTGCAGATTTTGAATCCACTCTAACTAAAAACTAATGGACCGAATTTCACAAAATTTTGCAGGTAAATCAATTGTGGGCGGGGCTGGTGCTGATTAGTTTTGAGTACGATTCGGAATAAAAGAACCCGCCTTTTTAGTGAAATGGCCCGTAAAAGCTTGTATCCACTGTAGCTGAAAACTAATGGACCGAATTTCACAAAATTCGGCAGATGAGTCACGTATAGGTCACCCTGGTGCTGATTAG
Source organism: Amaurobius ferox (assembly GCA_951213105.1). Lineage (NCBI taxonomy): Eukaryota > Metazoa > Arthropoda > Arachnida > Araneae > Amaurobiidae > Amaurobius > Amaurobius ferox. The sequence continues at coordinate 91,304,946 of OX578135.1, forward strand.
ATTTTGGTACGATTCAGAGAAAAATAACCTGCCTTTTTTTGCAGAATGGCCCGCAAAAATTATCAAAGTCTAAACTAAAAAGCTACGTATGCTCAAATATATCCATTAAATGCTTGTTTAATGCGTAATTTTTAACGAAGAAAAGAATAAGACCAACCCTATTACACTAGGACTAGCCGTTCTCGAGATATATTAGTGTTTTTTGTATTTTTCCACGCCACCTTTGAAAATAAGTCCAGTTATCAATTGAGAACGAAAATTGAATTAAAAGTGAATTAAATTTAATTGAAATAAATAGGACTTGGATATAAGTTTGCAGGGAAAGACATCTGCTGCCCACATCAGATTTTTACTTTCCCTGCAATACATGGTAATGTATAGGGAAAGTATTGGAATCATGCCGAAAATCGCAACTCGAGTTTTCGACAGATGTACACGTTTCGAGACCTATAGAATACGAAAAAACTATTTTTAGCGTGACGTCTGTGTGTGTGTCTGTGTGTCTGTCTGTCTGTCTGTGCAGATATTGTATCCACTCTAACTGAAAAACTAATGGACCGAATTTTACAAAATTTGGAAGGTAAGTCACTTGTGAGCGAGTCTGGTGCTGATTAGTTTTGGGTACGATTTGGGATAACAGAACCCGCCTTTTTTTTGCGAAATGGCCCGCAAAAGCTTGTATCCACTCTAACTGAAAAACTAATGGACCAAATTTCACAAAATACGGTACATGAGTCACTTATGTATCACCTTGGTGTTGATTAGATTTTGGTTCGATTCGGAAAAAAATAACCCGCCTTTTTTTTGCAAAATGGCCCGCAAAAATCGTCAAATTCTAAACTAAAGAACTAGGTATACTCAAATATATCCATTAAATGCACGTTTAATACGTAATTTTTAACGACGAAAAGAATAAGACCAACCCCATTACACTAGGACTAGCCGTTCTCGAGATATTTTAGTTTTTCGTACTTTCCCTACGCCACCTTTGAAAATAAGCCCGGTTACCGAATGAGAACGGAAATTGAATTGAAAGTGAAATAAATGTAATTAAAATAAAGAGAACGTTAATATAAGTCTGCAGAGAAGGTCATGTGCTGCCACATCAGATTTTTACTTTCCCTGCAATACATGGTAATATATAGGAAAAGTATTGGAATCATGTCGAAAATCGCAACTGGAGTTTTCGACGGATCTACACGTTTCAAGACCTCTAGAATACGAAAAAACCATTTTTAGCGTGACGTCTGTGTGTGTCTGTCTGTCTGTCTGTCTGTCTGTGCAGATTTTGTATCCACTGTAACTAAAAAACTAATTGACCGAATTTCAATAAATTTGATAGGTAAGTCACTTGTGGGCGAGTCTGGTGCTGATTAGTTTTGGGTACGATTCCGGATAAAAGAATCCGCCTATTTTTGCGAAATGGCCCGCAAAAGCTTGTATCCACTCTAACTAAAAAACTAATGGACCGAATTTCACAAAATTCGGCAGATGAGTCATTTGTGGGTCACCCTGGTGCTGATTAGATTTTGGCATGATTCGAAAAAAAATAACCTGCCTTTTTTTTGCAAAATGGCCCGCAAAAATCGTCAAAATCTAAACTAAAGAACTACGTATGTTCAAGTATATCCATTAAATGCTTGTTTAAGACGTAATGTTTAGCGAAGAAAAGAATAAGACCAACCCCATTACATTAGGACTAGCCGTTCTCGAGATATTTTAGTTTTTTGTATTTTCTCTACGCCACCTTTGAAAATAAGTCCGGTTACCGAATGAGAACGAAAATTGAATTAAAAGTGAAATAAATTTAATTGAAATAAAGAGAACGTGGATATAAGTCTGCAAGGAAAGTCATGTGCTGCCCACATCAGATTTTTATCTATTAGGGTCAAAAGATATGAGCGTTCAAAGTGTTTACAATTTTCGTAGCGTTACGGTTTCAGTCGTATACCCCGGTCATAGACTCACAACTTTTGATAGTGAAAATTCGTTCTCAACATAAAATTGATATTAACTGAAAACACAGGAATAACTAATATATACTTTGAGTTGAAACAATTATAAAAACAATTATGAGAACTTAATAGCCTGACTGACTCATCCTATAAAGTAATGAATATTACTAATATAAATACAAAGGAGTAAATTGATTGATCGTGTTTTCTATCATGTATTGAAGCACACTACAATACCAATTGTATAGGATTATATTGTCTTCCATTGTATTTATTAGAGGGCATAGATGAAAATTGTATTTAATAGAGTACTCGACAGTATGCATATCACGTTTATGGTGTAAATGAAAATTATATTCAAGCAAAGATAAAGCCTGAATTAATACAATGATAACAATTCAAGTAACACAATGATGCAGTTACACACATCTAAAATGAATACAAGATATTGAACACCAAATATTATAGATCAAATTATTTGATAACAACTAAAACTAAAGTAAAAATAAACATCTGATGTGGACAGCATATGACTTTCCTTGCACAATGCAATACCTCTACTTCTCTCACAGCTAAACAATAATGCACAAGATCTTCGACCTTAATGTTGTTGCATTCAACGACTCACTGCATCGAATTATCATCCTGGGCACAATGCTTTGAATTAACATAACGTACATTGAAATTTTTTTTGGCAACTTGCTAGTCCAAATAGAGTGACTTATTCATACTCATGTGCGAAATCCTCATAAACATGCAATTGACTATTTATTAATTAATATCCCGTGAAATAAATATCTATTGACTACTTATTTGACGTCAAAATCGAAAATTATTACAAAAACTATCTTCTCTTGGAAATGAATGGGGTAAACTAATTGAACAAGAAAGATGTTAACAAATGTATTGCATAACATTGTGTATGGAAAAAGTGCGTATATACTAACTACTTATTTCCTAGTTTAATGTAATTTTGTTATAATTTTTTTAAACGTGCATTGCATCTCGAAAACGGATTCATGCTAACTTTCCAAAGGTTTTGTCATTCGTTTTCCAATAAAAAATTATGTTTGAAATGGTTATTTGTTTAACATTATTCAAGGTACTGTTTTTATTAGTTTTTTTTATTTATTGGAAAATTAGGGCGTCTTCCGAACATTCGATCGCGTTAATAATCAATAGGGTTCCAGTATTCACTGATTGTAATAATCGTACCAAATTATTTTCGAAACGGTTCAGTTGTTCGTAAGTTTCCGTGTCCACAGGCTCACGGACACACACTGACATACATATATACATACATACATACATACAGATACACACACTAGCATAATGCACAAACTAACATGCATACAGACACACACACTAGCATACATACATACATCTGTACACCCACCAGCATGATTACACACCCACTAGCATGCATACACACCCACTAGCATGCATACACACACACTAGCATGCATACACACACTAACATACATACACACACCTACTAGCATACATACACACACTAGCATACATACACACACACTAACATACATACACACACACTAGCATACATACACACACACACACACACTAGCATGCATACACACACACTAGTATACATACACACACACTAGCATACATACACACACACTAGCATACATACACACACACTAGCATACATACACACTAGCATACATACACACACACTAGCATACATACACACACACTAGCATACATACACACACGCTAGCATAAATACACACAGACACACTAGTATACATACACACACACTAGCATACAAACACACACACACACACTAGTATACATATACACACACACTAGCATACATACACACACACTAACGGCTAACATACATACATAAACAGACATTCCTGAAAAACGCTCAATTCGAGTTCAAAGATGTTTCAAAGGTGCTCTTCCATCGACAAATCGAATACGAATTTTCAACCCCATTGCAATACTTTCCTCATATATTACACTATATAATGTAGAGAAAGTAATAAAATCTAATGCCTATAGATTACTATATTTCATGAAGCGTCGTTGCCGGAATAAAACATTTCCTTCCACATTGTAAACAATTGTACAAATATGCAACGGAAGATTGTGCTTTAGAACAACATATTTTCTCCGCTATACGATTCCGGATGAAGATTACTTACTGTAAGTGTTATTGATAACGTCAGTTTACGAATCTTTTGATTTGCAAAATATCTGTTTTGAGTAACATAGGAAAACTGAGGATTCTACTGAAAGAGGCCCATCAACCATAAAAGAAGTACGAGCAAAGAAACATAGTTTTTTAAAGTACGACCTTTTATTATTTGTATGCAACTTAAATGTATGAAAAGTGTATTTATTAGAATATGTGTAACTTAAATGCATAAAAGTCAACTACATTCCAAATTTGGACATTCTAGCTGCTCCAGGACTCAAGTTATTCCCAAAAAACGAATACATCCATACGGTGGACCCAAAATGAGCTAGTTTGATAACGTTCCAATTCCAGATAGTTAAATTGTGCTAAAAAATCAAAGACAAACCAAATTTCATGTTACTATGATTAATGGAGGATGATTAGTTAGGGCTTCCCAGGTTTGCATCGCACTGAGAGACATCAAACACCAGATTGCGTTAAGCCAGAAATTATAGTAAACCCATCTTTTTACTTGGACAAATTGCAACTGAAACGCAACATTTGTTATTAGATGTAAAATACGCAATTGTATGGGGATCGGATTGGAGTATAATCTTTCATAGAGTTGATCGGTTTGGTTTTTGAACGCCTCATATCTAACAAGAAAGATCAATCATGCATAAAGCATTGATTATGAAACACTCTCCAACTGCAATACAATTTTATTTAAACATCTCTAAAATGAGATACATTCAGTGGTAATACTTTTAAAATTAACACAATACTACATTACTTTATTAAATTTGAAAACTTCATAAAAAAAATGAACTTTATTCAAATGACGTCTTTGAAATATAAGTCTCCTGCTTTAAACATCTCTAAAATGCGATACATTCAACGATAATATTTTTAAAATTATAACAATAATAAAATAATTTATTACATTTGAAAACTTAAGACTTCATCGAAAAAAATGAACTTTATTCAAATGACGTCATTGAAATATAAATCGCCTGGCTCTCTATGTAAAAGCTGTAAATATTTCATTCATACACTTTTATTCCCTTCCTTTCATTCATCACAATACTACAATAATTTATTTTATTTAAAAACTTAAAACCATGAAGGTAAACGTAATTTAACTCTATGTTTAAAACTTCATCGAAAAAGTCTGCTATAAAGTCTTCTGTTCTCTATGTAAAATCAATTAATGTTTCGTTCATATCAGATTTCACACTCAAAGACCTAAATAATTTTGTGTTAAAGAAATTCAGCAATTCTTATACAACTCATCCTACATCTTTATGTGTTTACATTCTCCATAAATGAAAATTAGGCTTCGTTGTAGAAATAATTAAAGTTTGATGGTCATTTAAACTCAAATATATTGGAATTGCTTTGTTTCAGAATATAGATGCACAAAAATTCAGCAAACATAAATCGGTTTTAGGACGGATACAACACTAAATATAAATTAAAAAGAACTTTAAAAATTACGATTTTGACACAAGATGGATGCCAGGTTTTATTTTGAAGTGGGTCACATCATCGCTTCATATAATATGGGTGTAATTATTATTTAAAAAACTCCCAAATATATTTTGCTGAAAATGTTTTCATATTTTTTATGGGATAATTTGAATATTTCCTAAAACTTTCGAAGCAATTTGTGAATTCTAAATTTGCTTAAAATATGTTTGAAAAATTAGGTCCCATAGGGTTTAATGTATTTCATTTTTTCAACTCGGGTTCAGTCGAAAACTAATTGGGTGATATTATTCATTTATATTCCCATAGATCCCGCAAACCGTCTGAACAACATACTCCAATTTCATTTTGATAAAGTCATTTTTACAGCAGTTATCGTGCTAATGGACAGACAGACAGACGGACAAATTGAACAATGTCATAAACACTTTTCAGCTATGTTGTAAAGTGTTAATAAAAATTAATCACATTTTACACAACTTATATATTTAAGCCATGTATTTGTTTTATGTTGGAAAGTTTTATTTCTGAATGTTCTAATTTGCTGTTTCCTTTTATTCTAGGTAAGCCAAATGATTTGTTTTCCTGATATAATATGGCAAAGAGTATTTGGATATCTATTTTGAGAAGTAAAATCTTAATCTTTTTATTATTAAAGTTCGTATTTTTGGGTGTAATTCATGTCAATAACTCAAATAACTAAAAGCATCTTAGTTATTCTATAGAGTAAATCGTATACTGATAACTATAAATATCTGCATTTATAATTAGATAATAATAACAGTTAATATTTATAAAAATATATTAATTCGTATAAACACACGCGCACATAAAATGCATTACTGATTAGTGCTGGATTTGTATATACAGGATTTTTCAAAAGTCCGTTTAAACTTTAAAAATTCATTAAACATCGAAAAATCATCTCATTGAGGTACGGTTTGTACCATAAGTATTGCTAGGATGGGAGGTTTTTTTGACGTGAAAAAATTTTGTAGTTTAAAAAATCACCTATAGGTGGCGCTGAACACATTGGAAAGACAACGAAAATAACTTACTGTACGTGTTAAATCGTGTGACAAACCTAAGTAACCCTTAACAGGTGATAGGACCTTTTCCATTCTTTAGATTTTTCCTAAATCGGAATTTTCGCAAAGCATCTGATGCTGATTCTCAGCTCAAATAATACAGCTTCACTAACAAGGCTTTCTCGATCAAAGTTAACATTCTCGCAAAACTTCTTCTTTTCACCGTTTACTAATGAATCAAATGAAAAATTTACAGAGCACTACAGCTTTTTTATAACAGCCTCATTTGCATACTTCTGGGAGATGTATTCGGGTAAGCGCCACCTATAGGTGATTTTTTAAGCTACAAAATTTTTTCACGTCAAAAAAAAAAACCCCCCGTCCTGGCAATACTTATAGTACAAACCGTACCTCAATCCGATGATCTTTTGATTTTTAAGGAATTTTTAAAATTTATACGGACTTTTGAAAGACCCTGTATTACACCTGTATGAACACTACGTCACAACAATTTTGTTATAGCTTAAAGCAACGAGGCTAGTTTCTCCAACGCAAATTACTTCCAACTTCCCACACTTAGTTCAAGATTTGATGTTTTCTTGCTCACGACAAGGAATTTTTCTTCATAATAGAGGTGCAGAGCGCTTTCTTTTTGTTGTTGTTGTTGGTTTGCTCGCCTTACTCCCAACTTCAATAGCACTCTTCAAGAATCAATATCAACACCTGCCACAGATCCCTCTGAAAGTCTCAGCTTGTTTTCTGAAGATTAATTGAATTCTACTGAAGTAATAGTTTGTCCGCTATTGGAGGATTTTTTATTCTTTATTGCACACACCCCTTTTTTTTCACTACCAAAGCTAATTCTATTCCGTACGTGGATGTAAATAATACTGTAACAGTCTAAGACTTTTTTTTTGTAGCAGCAGCAATGTGTCTAAACGTCAAGAAAGTACGATATTCTTTATGAACTATTATATTTGTAACCATTTGCGAAATATATATTACGAGTATATAAGCCAAGTGAAATAGTATTTAAAAAAATGGGGCTGCATTTTTTTTTAATAATAGATTTTATTATGTTTAGCGTGGAAAACACTTTCTTTAATAGAAAATTGGCTCAGTCAGATTCTGTCCAGTGATCGAGTGTTGTTGAAGACCCAAGAACCCGATTCACCCTAGGGTATGAGCAGCTGTTTAGACGGCTGGTGATACTATAGTTGTGGAAAGTTTCATTCATCGACTAGCTTCTTAAGATTTTTTAAGGATTCTTCACCCCCCCCCCCCCTCCCCCCACACACACAGCCAACGGCCCTACCGTGCTGAAAACACCTGTTCTCGTTAGATCCCTGAAGCCATGCATCATCGGGCGCGGTTAGCACTTGGGTGGGTGACCACCTGGGAACACCGCGTGCTGTTGGCGCATTTTGGGCGCTGTAGCCCGGTGGTTTGCGCGCTGGATTTGCACGCTGCCACAACTGCCGCCATGTTCATGCGGAGTACGATCACGTTAGACATGTGGGTCCGTAAGTCCTTCCAAGAAGTTGGTGGTAGGAGAAGGAGGGTACGGTCCCTGTGGATGCCTCCCCCACTGGATTCCGGTCTACATTGGGTGGCACTTCTCGGCCGTCCAAACAGTTACCTTACACCTTTCTGGTAGGTCGGACGGTCTGGGTCTCAACAACAAGAGCAACAACCCCCCCCCACACACACACACACGCCCTCCACATTTTATCTTCTCCCGAGAGAGAAATCGAAAATCCGAAGAATATGTGGAGAAGTATTCAGGCTTTCGAGACATAGGAGAGATTCTGGAGATTGTGGAAAGTCTTTTTGAAAAATCCTCTTTTTCTATTATCTGGGGGTCGGAAATTTGGCTCTGTTAAGTTCTATACTGTGATCGATAGGTTGGGTTATCCATGACCTATTAGGTTACACACCCACCCGGCTCCGTTAGGTTTGGTCACTTGATTTATACTATAAATATGCCATGATTCAGTCTTCTAGGTCTAGGCTTCTGGAGGATCTGGATAGACAGAAATACGTTAGACAATTATTATATAGATTTTAATAATTATATTTTGTAATGTGAAATTATAGTATTACATTTCCGAGTAAAACATATGCATTGAATTCAGTACTTGACTAAAATCTAAATACATTTCGTAGCAAAAAATTCAAAATTATTTCTTAAGGACGGAAAATTTTTTCAGTAAATTTATTGTCGTTTAAAACATATAAGGAAAACTATCCAATATCAACATAAATACTCATCTCAATTTATTCCTACCTGTATCATTTCAGTATAATCCTCAGTTTCATATTCCCCTTTTTAAACTTTTACAACATATATTTTTATAGCTCGTGGTGGGAATTTTAAAAAAAATGGAATTCAAAAGATGATAGTGTGATACGAGATTGAGGTTCCTCGGCGAATTTTTAATATTATTTTCCTTATATACATAATGTATAAGGAAAGTATTGTGACGTTGTCGTAAATTCGAATTCGAGTTTTCGACGGGAGAGCACGTTTCAAGCATCCCTGATCACAAATCAAACATTTTTGAAGTGTTGTGTGTGTGTGTGTGTGTGTGTGAGACTGTGGAGACAATGACTGACGAACGAATGAACTGATTCGAACCAAATTTGGTACAAAAGCACAATCCGTAAACACTGAAAGCCTATTAATTTTATGCACAATCGAATGGTCAGAACCCCCCCTAAATTTTTGAATGAAATTTTGAAAAAATCGTCAAAAATCAAAACCACTAATAAAGTTACGCAAATAGACATTTCTTGTGTAATTTTTCATTAGAAAACGATTGACATAAATTTTAGAACGCTAACATGAACCGTTCTCGAGATATTGCGCATTTTAAAAAAAAAATTATCAAAAAGTTATATAAAATAAAAAAAAATATTTCCTATTGAGAAACATGTTCACTTTTCATATGTAATACCATGCGATAAATTGGGTGACATCATTCTCGTGGATCTAGCTCGTTCCATTCATGAAAAAATATACTTTGAGTAATACTTTTGTATTTGAACGCCAATAGTCACTTATCTGCTGTAAGAATAATTTATTTCTTCGTCCATAACGCTTGGCGAGATTTTGGCGACAAATTTGGCGGAATGTCGCCAACTTGGCGACTTTTTGAAATGTTGCCAAATTAACGAAAATCTCGCCAAATGGATAAAAATGACGCTAAATCAATGAAAATGACGACTAATTGTCGAAAATTCAATATCTGGGAAAGAATATTAGTATCTACTATAAGAAAAAGCTATTTTTTTACTGTAAAAGTCGTACATTCATTACATTATATAAGGAAAGTCATGTGTTGCCCACATCAGATTTTTTTTATTTGATTTTGACCCACTAACCTCCCTAAAGGTATTTCTTCCTGCTTCTGTCCGTGAACGCTCTTCGAAACTCTCCTCGTTCAGAAAGCGCTCTTCGTCCTAAAAGCGCTCCTCGTCCTGTAACGATCCTTGTCCTCCTAAAATACATCTCTCGTTCGTGATATACTCAAAAGCAATAATCTGGATGGGGTAAAGAATAGAAACAAAAGTAAGCAACTCGAGAAGAGGAAATTTTCTAGTCCTTCCTGAAAGAATGCAGAACCCCCCTACACATCCATTTCTGGTTTATTTCTGGTTATTAGTCGTGGATATACAATAAAAAAAATGCATGATATAAAAGTGCTTAGTGAAATTATTTTGAAGAACGTGGTTGAAGAGCACATTGAAGTTATATTGAGGAGCACAAAACGAAGCTCTGATGACATCAACCTGAGGTTCCGTCTATGAGTTTTTCATGACAGTGCCCACCAACTTTTCGTGCATTTGATATTTGAGTTATATGAAGTGAAAATAAATGTTTATCTAATCGAATTCTTGCTGAGATGTCTGTTCAATATTATTTCGTAAGCACGTCCTTTATAAGTGGGTGAGAATTCAAGCGGGTTGTTATTTTAACTTCGAACAGTTTATGTGCTAACTGTGCAATGTATACCTGATGGCAATCCCATATACAGCGACTAGAATTTGATCCTTTAAATCCTTCTAACGATAGTTACTGCTGCCTCTGAAAACACATTAAAACTCTTCTATCCCTCCTGAAATATCTCTCCCTTCCGTTATCCTCCACAAAAGTAATATCCTGAATAAAAGAAAGAATATTAACGAAGGGAAACAATCCTGGTAAAGGAGAGGGGAATAAATTTCGGATGAGCCATTTTGAGTCCAGGAAGATGCCATGAAGTCCTTTTCATCTCTCTTTGGTTTATTTGGTGGGACAAAATAATCAGATTCTTGATAGATTTATTCCTACGAGCGCGACCTACCATTATGAGATTCTGGTGGAGAGGCCAATATGTTTGATTCCACATAGTGGTTTGGGCTACTGATTGGTTAAAATGTTCAATTTAAAAGGTTATAAATTATGAATAATTCATTAAATAGCAACAGAGTACGAGCCGAACTTCCTTTGTTATCAATTCAGATACGTTTCTATTGTTGACGCTGTTTTTCAGCGACTATTTGACCGATTTGCAAGAAATTTGGTATATTTATAAAATTTACCAAGTTGAAGATCATATTGAATCCCAAATTTTAAAATTCGATCTGAGGACTGGGACCCAAAATCGCCATGTTATGTCTATAGGGAAATTATTTTTGAAACTTTCTCTTCTTGCTTTATATCTCGAAATACACCTTTGCTGCAATTTAATGTTTTAATAAGTGAAATATATGTTGCAGTCAATTAAAATCATTTTAAATACTTAAAACAACAGATCACATGCCATATAGTAAAGTTTATTATTCAATATCAACTTGAGGATCAAACTCTTTGGTTAATAGGTTACTGCCAGCAATGTTTGTTATTGAAAGACAACCGTTTATTAAAAAAAAAACACAGTATGGCTAAACATTAGGATTTATGATGAAGAAATTGAATTTTGGTATTTTTTAATATTATTTTATTCTTGTGGTAACGTTCGTTTATTGTGATTATACATTTGTTACAAACCGTATTCTTTCAATGTAATGCATCATAATTCCATATAGGAAAAGCCCTTTTCTATGTATTTCTGTCTGTAACGCTCAGATATAAATTTGACATAAAAAATGGGGCTTTTCAGAGAACGTCGTTAAATTTACGAAAATCCAATATCTGGAAAAATTAAGACATTGCGATAACTGACTAAATTTTTCTCTTAATCCTGTTGTCAGATATTAAGCAGGCAACGAATTTTATTCAATAAAGAAGCAATTTATAATTAATTTCCAGACACGTGGCAGCTGCGCTACAGTTTAGGAGTCGATTGACTAGTAATGAGTCTAGTAATGAGACAAGTGTATGTCGACAATATATAATAGTATGAGAAACTCCATATGTACCTCTCAATCCAAATATTTAAATTTGAAACAGTTTACTCACTGTCTGATATACACCTGGTGACACTACCAGGCACCGTTAAGGGAGTTTGATAGGATTTTAACCCAATAAATCCCCCAAGCAGATACTTTCAGATTCCTCCGAAAACACATTAAAAGCTCTCCTCGCCCTCCTGAAATATCTTTCTTGTCCGTGATCCCCCTAAAGCAATATCCTGGATGAAGGAAAGGAACCAACTAAAGGAAACAATCCCGGCAAAGGGGAAGATATACAATTCTGGAGAGAAATATAGAGACCTAGAAGACAGCATGAAGCCCTTCGCATCTCTCTGTGGGATTTATTTGGTGTTAGCGGAGTATTCTTATAGAAGATTGATTTGAAGATTTTTGATAAAGTTATTGTGAAGAACGTGGCCCGACAAAATCAGGATTTGATAGAGAGGAGGATCAGTCTTTTCATCTATAGCCGATCCGCGCATTTAGCGGATTTCTATGTTTGAATCTAGCATATAATTGTCGAACATATTTCTGTGTTCTAGACCTTCTAGAATCCCCTCTGTCACCGAGAAGACTAACTATTTACTCACTTACAGTATCATTGACTTCGGGACAGAACCTGACAAAATGGAACTTCGGATTTCCCCGTATCGAAAACCCAGATCGCTTAACTGACCCTAAGATTTACAACAGCAATTTGAGTGGCCGGAGATTCCCCCGTGTGGCATAGAAAAAGGAAATTTTCGGATATCATTTTCAGGCCCTCTAAAAGCAACCCCAGGAAGCCAGGAAAACCGAATCTTTGCACATTTATAGTATCTACCACGGAACAAACGAAGCCGGATTAATAATTTCTTCCGCGAAGGCGGGTAGACAAAATAAGGAAAAGAGGTAGAAAAGTCTTTCTAGAACCTCCAGAAGCACCAGCGACATTGAAAGATGAAATTTTGCACAGTTGTTGTATCCCTTTCTGGTAGGTCGGACGGTCTGGGTCTCAACAACAACAACAGTTGTTGTATCGACCCTTGGACAAAACCTGAGTCGATTTTCGAGTAAGATAATTATTTTCGACTGTAAGCACCATATATAGTTAAACTAAATAAGGCGTAATAAAAAAGGTTGGAACGTAATTTTTTAATGAGTGTTATTGTTCATGTCTTTAACAGGTTATATACTTACTAGTCATTTATATATAATTTGTAATTATATACAATTCTGTATACATTTAGAAACTAATTGAATTAGTTACATAACTTCACTGTTATTTTGGTAGGTTAAAAATGTAGGAAACTATGTCATAATTAGGCGACCCGAGCGTAGCTTTCTACACTCCACTCTAAAACATTTTTGTTTCATGAACTCTTCCTAGGCTAAAGAATCGACTTTGATTGTCGAAGTCTTAAATTAAAATGGTACAACAAAGATGTCCCCACTTTAAAATCACGCATCGATCGTACAAGTGTTGTCCGCTATATCCGGAAGTCCCCCCCCCCTCTCCCTAGACTTAATGTTAAAAGCAACACTTAAAATCATAAAACGATCGACTAAATAAGATTTAATTTTCAACCCCCCTCCCTAGACTTAATGTTAAAAGCAACACTTAAAATCATAAAACGATCGACTAAATAAGATTTAATTGTTTTAAATTAAAACTAGTACCATAATCCGTAAAGACTTCATGTTATCGTTAAAAGCAGCACTTAAACCAGAAATTTTGATTAGTCTCAGAGAGTGAAGCATTCACTCGTGGACTTCGAGACCGCTAGATCAAAAGGAAAATCTCTTCTATAGATTTAATGTTATATATTTATTCATTTCATTATATTTAATTTATTTCTTTGAACGTATTATTATTACTCTTATTATTTGAATAGGAAAGATTTATTAAAAATCGTCTACGGCATTAACACATTTGCTAAGCGACATGATATAATTTTCTTCAAATAAATTGGCGAAAAAAACATCGTCTGCATAATGCTATCTCTGTGGAAGATGTGCATAATGCTATCTCTGTGGGTTTTCATTAATATCTCGACAACCCCTGGTCCTGGAAACTTGAAACATTCACTAAATTTTAAGTGGGGCTACCCATAAAATTTCGTGAATTTCAGTGTAGCCGTTCTCCCGTGATGATGAGTCAAACACACATACAAACAGATAGACAGATTTTCAATTTTATCTATATAGATTTATTAATAGTGTTTATCAGATAGGCTATACCTCTGTAGTGTCAAGTTAGGTTTACCGCAAGTACAGATTCTTTCGACAGGGAGCAAAATCGTCTGCGTTTTTGATCTAGCCGGAAAGGGATTGTTCATCCATAATATTGAATGTTATCAAAGCCTTAAACTTTCAGTACGTTTGTTCTAAAAATGAAAATTACAAAAAAAAAATTCCAGATATAGTTTTTTTTCATAATCTTTTCAAATAAAAATTTTCACTGTGGTACTCAGTTTATTCCCAAGTAATTATATTAGCATTCCAAGTAATTACATATGCACACATGCACACATATTTATGGTTGGTTCTGTTTTCGCCTGCCACTTCCCTAAATTTTATTGATTTGTAGGAGTAAAACAATGTTTTGGGAAGAAATAAGAAGAACCAATACTTCCATATATAAACTGGTGTGCATAAAACTTTGCTATATTCACCGAAACTGCCCGACAAAAAAATCCCCAAGTTGCACGTTATAACTAATACACAGCAAATTACCCTTTTGTTATGTTGGCTCCCATTCGAAAATAAAAGAGGAAAATTGAGTCGTGGCTTGGAAAATGGAGTGATTAGTCACTAAAGTATTATACCAGAGCTAAGTAGATAAAAATAGTACCATGTCAATTTTTTTATTTTGCACTCTAAACCCCTAAAAGGTACTTTTGCTTTATCTCAAAAAGCATTCAAATACTTCTCGGCCTCCAAAAATAGTTCCCCTTACCATTATACTTAAAAAACACCATTCTATATTGAGTAACGAATAATTCCAACGTAAAAAACAATTCAAGAAAGGGGGGGACAGCCCAGTGGTTAGTGCGTGGATGACCCGAGTTCAATTTCGGGTCTGTCCAAACTGTCTCCGTGTTCACGCGGAGTACTGGCACGTTACATATGTAGGTCCATAAGTTCTTCCGACAGATTGGTAGTAGGGGAAGGAGGGTACGGTCCCTGTGGATGCCGCTCCCACTGAGTTCCGGTATAAATTGGATGGCACTGTCCCAGTCGTCCAAAGACATACGTTGCACCTTCGGGTAGCTGGAACATTCTGGGTCGAAGACGAAGAATTTAAAGAAGGGGAAAGAACATTTTTGAAAAGCAATACGATTCCTGCAAAAGGGCTGGAAGTCTGTAATCACTCCTTTTCGGTTTGGAAGATGCGATAAAATTTGATTTTAAGCATTTTTAAGTCCTGTCAAAGAGTATGTTATGATAAGAACGTGTATCTCTTTGTTGTCATAAAAAATACACGATTTTAGTAATCTAATTGATCACATGAGCATCTGAAGGTCACAATGTGTTTTACTGTATTTGTTATACTTACACTAGCTTGTGTATATAACACTTCACTCAATAAGTCTCCGGTCTGACACATATATGGCAGCGCTGTTGACAGACCCATATGATTTCTGGATAGTACCAACCTTCAAACGACACGTGTCAAAATTTCATGACATTCTGGCAATTAGTTTATAGGTTACAGTGGTTTTAGTGACCCCAGTTTTGTAATTTTCAAAACAGTGGATAAAAAAGAATTTCGTGTGTTGATTAAACATTATTTTTTGATGGAGGAAAAATACTGTTGAAGCCAAACAGTGGCTTGATAAGCGTTATGGAGACTCTGCACCAGGGAAATCAGCTATTATTGACTGGTATGCTGAATTTAAACGCGGTCGTACAAACACCGATGATGCTGAAAGCTCTGGTCACCCAAAATCGGTAGTTGTTCCGGAAAACATTAAAAAAAGTCCACAAAATAGTTTTGAAAGACCGTAAAGTGAAGTTGCGTGAGATAGCTGATACCTTAAAGATATCAGAAGGTAGTATGTTTACAATTTTACACGAAAATTTGAGCATGCGTAAGTTGCTTTCGAAGTGGGTGCCGCGTTTACTCACACCGGACCAAAAACAACAAGGATTCGAAGATTCAGAGCACTGTTTGAGCTGTTCAAGCGAGATAAGAAGGATTTCTTGCGTCGGTATGTAACAATGGATGAAACATGGATCCATTACTACACACCTGAATCAAAAAGATCGTCAGCTGAGTGGACATCAGCCGGTGAAAGTTGTCCAAAGCGACCCAAAAGTCAGCTGGCAAAGTTATGGCATCCGTATTTTGGGATGTGCATGGTATTTTGTTCATCGACTATCTTGAGAAAGGTAAAGCTATCAATAACGAATATTACATGGCATTATTGGATCGATTAAGTGTAGAAATAAAAAAAGAACGGCCTCACATACAAAAGAAAAAGGTGCTGTTCCACCAAGACAATGCTCCGTGTCACAAGTTGATGAAAACGATGGTTAAATTATATGAATTACGCTTCGAATTGCTTCCTCACCCACCGTACTCTCCAGATCTGATCCCCAGCGACTACTGGTTTTTTACAAACATCAAAAAGATGCTCCAGGGAGAGAAATTTGGCTCAAATGAAGACGTGATTGCCGAAACTGAGGCTTATTTTGAGAGCAAAGAAAAATCGTTCTATAAAAAAGGCATCGAAAGGTTAGAGGAGCGTTGGAATGAATGTATCACTCTTGCAGGAAAGTATGTTGCTGAATAAAGTCGAATTTCTAAAAGAAATTGTTTTTCTTAGTTAGACCGGAGACTTATTGAGTGGGCCTTGTAGTATCTGATATAAAAAAGGCAGGTATTTATAATTTTTATTTGACCCACTAAACTCCCTAAAATATTTTTTCTTCCTCCGTATACACATTAAAAGTGCTTTTATCCCTCTTGATATCTTTTGCTGGCAGTGATACTCAAAAAGCAATATTCTGTATAGTGGAAAGATTACCTACGAAAGAAAGAGGAAGAATAATCCGAAAAAGAGAAAAATTCTCAAGAGCAATATAGAGTCCTTGAAGAGGACTGGAATCCCTGCTCATCGCCCTTTGGATTATTTGGTAGTAGTCGAAGATACGAAAAGGATTGATTTAAAGGTCCTTAAAGGTTGTTAAGAGTGTGCACTACCAGATCGAGTGTTCTGATAAGGACGTACGTGTGGTTTCATCTGAAATACAGGAGTTTCTAACAATACAATTGCTCATATGTGCATCTGCATTGTATTTTACATTTAAATATTGAATGCTTTTTATGTAACAGGTTATACATGTACTTTCCGATATAAAAAACATGTTTTTATTTGACTAACAAAACTCCCTAAAAATATTTTTGTTACTGTCGGAAACACACGAAAAGCGCTTCTAGCCCTCCTGAAATAACTTTCCTGGATTTGATACCGAAAATCCATATTCCGTATGAAAGGAAGAATGCCAACAAAAGAGAATAATCCAGACAAGGAGAGAAAAATTTTCTGAATAGCAATACAGAGTTTCTTTTAGAGGGCTGGAATCCCAGCTCATCCCTCTCTAGTTCATTTGGTTCATTTAGAAAAGCAATCCGGAACGAGGCCTAAAATCCCTGCTCATCGCTCTCTGATTTATTTGATGTTAGTAGAAGATGCGGAAAAGATTGATTTAAAGGTCTTTGAGACTATGACGAGAGTGTCTTACCAGATGCAGTGTTCTGATAGGGACTTGTGTCAATCTGTGTTTCATCGGGAATGTAGGAGTTTATATATAGGAGTTTCTAAAAATCGAAATTCTCATATGAGCATCTGCAATAGTGTTATTGTATTTTACATTCGATTATTGGATTTTTATGCAACAAGTTTTTTACTTTCCCTGCAATACATGGTAATGTATAGGGAAAGTATTGGAATCATGCCGAAAATCGCAAGTCGAGTTTTCGACGGATCTACACGTTTCGAAACCTCTAGAATATGATAAAACCATTTTTAACGTGACGTCTGTGTGTGTGTCTGTCGGTGTGTCTGTCTGTGCAATGTATGTATCCACTCTAACTCAAAAACTAATGGACCGAATTTCATAAAATTTGGTAGGTAAGTCACTTGGATATGACCCTGGTGCTGATTAGTTTTTGGTACGATTCGTAAGAACAGAACCCGCCTTTTTTTGCGAAATGGCCCGTAAAAATTTAATGTATCCACTCTAGCTAAAATACTAATTGACTAAATTTCACAAAATTTGGTAGATAAGTTACTTGTACGATACTCTGGTGCTGATTAGATTTTGGTATTAATCGGAAAAGAACAATCTGCCTTTTTTTACGAAATGGCCCGCAAAAATGTCATGTATCCACTCTAACTAAAGTATTAATTCCCCAAATTTCACAAAATTTGATAAATAAGTTACTTGGGGGATACTCTGGTGCTGATTAGATTTTGGTATTACTCGGAAAAGAACAACCTGCCTTTTTTTACGAAATGACCCTCAAAAATCGCAAAATCTACAAAAAGCTACGTATGTTCAAATATATCAATTAAATACTTGTTTTATACGTAATTTTTGATGAGGGAAATAATAAGAACAACTCTATTACTCTAGGACTAACCATTCTCGAGATATTTGAGATTTTTCTAATTTAGTTATGCCACTTTTAGAAAAATGTCTAATTACCAAATAAAAACAGAAATTGAATTAAAAATGCAAATTTAGTGTTATTTTGTGCAATTAAACTCAATGTAATGAATTATTAAAGAAAAAATATGAATTTTAGTCTGCAGGGAAAGTCATGTGCTGCCCACATCAGATTTTTACTTTCCCTGCAATACATTGTTATGTACTATAGAGAAAGTATTGTTACTTTCCCTGCAATACATGATAATGTATAGGGAAAGTATTGGAATCATGCCGAAAATCGCAACTGGAATTTTCGACGGATCTTCACGTTTCGAGACCGCTAGAATACGAAATAACTATTTTTAACGTGACGTCTGTGTGTCTGTCTGTGCAGATTTTGTATCCACTCAAACTAAAAAACTAATGAACCGAATTTCATAAAATTTGGTAGGTAAGTCACTTGTAGGTGAATCTGGTGCTGATTATTTTTGGGTACGATTCGGGATAAAAGAACCCATTTTTTGCGAAATGGCCCGCAAAAGCTTGTATCCACTCTAGTTGAAAAACTAATAGACCGAATTTCACAAAATTCGGTAGATAATTCACTTGTGGGACACCCTGGTGCTGATTCGATTTTGGTATGATTCGGAAAAAATAACCTGTCTTTTTTTTGCAAAATGACCATTAAAAATCGCCAAAATCTAAAATAAAAAACTACGTATGCTCAAATATATCCATTAAACGCTTGTTTAATACGTAATTTTTAACGCAGAAAATAATAAGACCAACCCCATTACACTAGGACTAGCCGTTCTCGAGATATTTTAGTTTTTTCGTATTTTCTCTACACCACCTTTGAAAATAAGTCCAGTTATCAAATGAGAACGGAAATTGAATTAAAAGTGAATTAAATTTAATTAAAATGAAAAGAACGTGAATATAAGTCTGCAGGGAAAGTCATGTGCTGCCCACATCAGATTTTTTTATACTATAACTAATTTAAAAATCATATTTTGATTTGACGCCCTAAGCTCCCTAAAATTTAATTTTGCTGAATCCGAAAACACATTAAAAGTACTTCTCTCCCTCTTGAAATATATTTCCTGGGCGTGATATCCAAAAAGCAATATTCGGTATGGAGAGATTATCATCAAGAGCAATCCAGACAAGGGGAGAGAACATTTCTGAAGTGTAATATAGTATCATGGAAGAGGGTGGGAATCTCTGCTCATCCCTTTCGTTTATTTGGTATTAGTGGAAGAAGTGGGAATGATTAATTAAAAGGTTCTTAAGGTAGTAAAGGGAGTGCCCCCCCCCCCATGGAGTGTTCTGATAGAGACGTGTATAAGTCCGTGTTTTCATCAGAAATATAGAATTTTCTAAATATCCAATTAATCATATGAGCATCTGTAATAGTGGTACTATATTTTACATTCAATTATTTAATTTATGCAGCAGGTCATGCATATACTAACTGACATACAGAAATTGGCAATGGCTCCTGTCTGATGAAGCCGAAATAGTTTTGCAAGAATAACATTTTTCTTTGTGGGTGGTTTGCCTTTTTCGGACATTTTAAAAATAGTTTAAAATATTAAAATATTGAAATTAGAACCATCTTTTCAAATTAGCTCAAAATATTAATATGTCGCAATTATAACCACTGTATTTCAACAACTAAGATTCTGATCCAAAATAAAATTTATATACCCCTATAGGTTCTTTCAAAGGGCTATAAATTATTCTCAAACAACTCATAGAGATCTTCACTTGTAGTTTTCGCTTGAATTTCAGTTGGAAATCCCGACTATAAACTTCACGTTAAAATAGCAAATTATTTTACTAATTTGCTTGGCGGCACATAAACTTATACAACATCTCTGACGAGATTTATTTTTCGGGTGAAATGTAAACTTTCCTGGCTACACATAAATGCATACACGAATATCGTACTTCTACTTTTCCCCTTCAAACCTCATCAATCATTAAATATATTTAGAATCCCCAAGTTCTAGTCCTTTTATAATTTCTTTAAAACGGAGCAAAATAGCTCATGCCTGTGCACCGAGGTTTAATCAGAGAATAACAGTGAAATGCAATACTCGTGATATTTTACATTTTACAGCTTTCACTCCCATTGAAAAGCTTTAGCAATTCAAAATAGTAAAATATCAAAATCAATAATTAAAAAAAATAAGAACTCAAATTGAAATCCAGTTATACATTTTTATAATCCAATTATACATTCTTATATTTCAAAGGACTGTAAGTTATTTTTTATTATTCAAACATAGTATTTTTAGTTTTTAATAAATGATCATTAAAACTTGTAAAAACAGAGAATGATCAATTTTCTTTAACTCGAAAAAACTGTAAAAGCATTACAACAAATTAGTAATCCAGAAACTAGATTTTCTATGAAAAATTGTAATTGCTTACTCTTTATATCTAATTGTCATAGTTTATAAGATATTTCGTGGGATATTAAGCAAAGTGCAGCAAAAACTCACTCAGACAAAAAGTTCGAAATATTAGAAATATTGAAAATATTGTTGTATATTCATAAAATATACCATATTTTTGATAAAACAAGTAAAATTCGTTTACATTTTTATCCATTAGGTTCGGTAATATAACAGTCCATTTTTTGTACAGTTCCTATTTCAGTCAGAGATACGTACCCCAACCACAGACGTTATTATAATGAAAACGTATTTTCATTTGACGCACTAAACTCCACAAAAGATATTTTTCTACATTTGAAATCACATTAAAAACGTTTCTCGCCCTCCTGAAATATCTTTCCTGCCTTTGATAACCAAAAAGCAATATTCTGTATGTAGAAAGAATAGCAACAAAAGAAAACAATCCAGACGAAGAGGGAGGGAAAATTTTTGAAGAGCAATACAGAGTCCTGAAAGACGGCTAGGATCCCTTTTTGTGCCTCTCTGGTTCATTTGATGTTAATCGAAGATGCAGAAGAGATTGACTAAAAGGTCTTTAATGTTGTGAGGAGAGTAAACTAACAAATGGGGTGTTCTGATAGGGTCTGTATCAGTCTGTGTTTTCATCTGAATTATAGAATTTTTTAACAATCCAATTATCATAGGAGCATTACTATAGTGGTACCGTGTCTTACATTCACTTATTGAATTTTTTTTAAATAAAAGTTCATGCATATACTATCTGATATAAAAAATCGGCAATGACTCTAGTCCGATGGAGCCGAAACGGTTGTTCATAAATAACATTTTGTAAAATAAAATTCAACTTTCATAATATCGAAAAAAACTCTATATAAAATCTGATTATATGCTCGTAATGGATTTTACGAAAGTTATAAATTCTTGCTTATTGTTTATAGCTATTACTTTTAGTTTTAAGATATGAATATTACAAACTTGAAAAATGTAACATTTTTATACTTCTTAAAATTGACAAGACGATTACGCGATAACTATAAGAGCATTTTATAAAAATAAATATAGAAATTAAATTTCCACATGCATATTTTTATCGCTTACTATTTATATTTATTTTTCACTGTTTCGAAAGTATTTCGAGTGAAAGTGTGATACATGAAGGAGAACTCGTTCCGACAGATACATTTTTAAGTTTTTCTCAAAAACATAGAGCTCAATCCAAAATCCAATTACACTTGTAGAGCTTTCAAGGAGCTACAAATTATTTCTTATTATTTAGAGTGAGCTCGTTTAGCTTTCTAGATACAAGCAATACAAACTTGAAAAGCTGAAAATGTTCAATCTTTTCCAACTAGATAAAATTACTCAAATACTACAAAAGTTTTTTTTTTCTTAATAATAAATCTAGTCTTTAATACTAAATTTTCTAGTACATATTTTGTCGCTTACTATATATATTAAGCGTTTATTAGTTTACTATACATTTCGGATTAAAGTTAGAAAAACAGAAAAAAAAACTTTTTCGAAAAAAGTTCATATTAAAATATTAAAATTATTTTTATATATTCATAATCTAGGCCCTATTTCCGACAAAACAAGATGCATCATTTACATTTATATCTATTAGTTTCGGGGGTAAAAGCATCCAAAGTCCGCTAGAGAAAACTGAACTACAGATGTTACTCACACCAAAACTTTTTCAGATTAAAAATATACAAAAATTTTGAAAAATATAAAAAATAATTCAAACAAAGATCACATTGGGCGTGCTTTTCGCCCTCCTAAAACATCTTCCTGGGATTGATACACGTAAAACAATATTCTGTATTTAAAAAAGAATACCAAAAAAAAGAGAACAATCTAGACGAGGGGAGAGAAAATTTCTGAAGATCTATAGAATTCTGGAAGTGGGCTGGAATCCTTGCTGATACCTCTCTGGTTCATTTGGTGTTAATGAAAAGTGCGAAAAAAATTCGTTTAAAGGTTCTTAGGATTATGGAAGGTAGTGGTCCTACAAAATGGGGTTCACTAATTGGGAAGCGTATCAATCTGATTTTATCGGATTGGGGATGGATTTCATCATTTTTTATTCATTCGCATA